>LCTX01000213.1:0-37541 GCA_002233555.1 Limonomyces culmigenus | reverse complement strand
ACGGAGAGACGCCGTCAGGAGGTACATATTCTTGGATCAGGGTCTGGTTCCTCAAGAAACCTCGAGGCAAGGGTGATACTCCCCCAGACTTGCTCAATAAAATCCACATACATGTGTACGTTCTGTTAGTTTCACATCCTAATAGACAGCTCACGTATCCAGATGTCGAGGCTCAGTTGCTGCAAGTCGCACAGCAAGTGTGGCGTCGACGCCCATCTCGTCGGTCTCCCGTATACGGTTATGAGTTTGCTCGTAATGCCATCATTACCACAATCGGAAGGAATGAGAGTTATCTCATATAGCGCTGACAAGAGCAGCTCTGCAAGTCGTCTCATACACCCATCTACCCGAAATCACCAAGCCCTGTCATCTATAGTCTACTCGTCATCATCCGTATCCTCCGGCTTGGGGCCGCCGTGAAGAAGCCAGTCCAACTTGCGCTTCTTCCTACGCTCTGCCTGCTCCTTCATCCTGTGGACCGCCAGTCAGCTTCATATCACCAAGGCAAGAGACCAGCACGTACTGGTTGCGAGTGAGCTTCTTCTTCTTGCGCTTGGGTACCGGCGAGCCTGTGCCCTCGCCGCCGGAGCCTGTCGGGGTAGCTGCAGCAGACGCGGCTGCGGAGGCAGCAGTCGAGGCGCCAGGCGTTGCGGAATTGGCGGGGGTGTTGGCGCCGCTCTTGGCTGTCAAGCGCGCTTCGGCGAACGCGTCGTCAACCACAGACTGCTTGCCCTTGTGGGTCATGCGGCCGCCGTCGACGTTCCAGATCTCAGAGCCTGAAGCACAGCGGCTAGTCAGCACCCCTCAGAGACAACCCAGTAGACATAACTCACATAACGCAGTGATAAACTCGTCGTTGTGCGAGATGATGACCACGGCGCCGGCCCAGTCGCGGATCGCGACCGCCAGGCCACCGAGAGCCTCGCGGTCGAGGAAGTTGCTCGGCTCGTCGAGCACGCAGATCTGTGGGTTGTTCCACAAGCACGCTGCGATCACAAGCTTGATCTTCTGCCCGCCGGACAGGCCGGAGATCTCGTTATACTGCGCAATGTCGCCGTCGAGGCCGATGTCCTCGAGGTGCTTGCGCACGAGGTGGAGTGACGTCTCGCGCTGGCCGGCACCTTCGCGGGAGGCCTCAAGGTCGTCGAACTGACCAACGACCTTAGAAAAGCCCTTCTCGAGGAGCTCCTCACGCGGCACCCAGGTGTTGAACTTGTGGTCGAAGCTGAGGTGCGACTGAGTCAACCTGCAAGCGACGAGCAGCAATCAATCAAGCTCACCCTCGCCACTTGATCTCGTACTGGAAGCCCTTCTTCAGCTTGGAGCGGCCCATGATCATGTCGATCTTGCGCCGTTGTCCGTTCTTGCCGACGAACTCGACCTCGAGCTGTGCCTTCTCCTCGTCGGTGAGTACACGGGTGGCCTTCTCGAGGAGCTCTCGGTCGTAGCCGTCCTGGAAACGCCATTGGATGTACTGAACCGGGCTCTTCTCCAAGTGCCGCTCAATGTGGTGGGTGGCGTGCTGGGAGACATAGCCGATACGCAGGGCAGGATGGCGGTACACCGTGCCCACTTGAGGCTCGGTCTCACCGGTCAGGAGTTTGATCATGGTCGACTTTCCTATATGATCGTAAGCTTCCATAGTAGAATGAAATATACAAGAAGCTCACCGGCTCCGTTCGGCCCAATCACTCCGACACGACTTGATAGAGAAAGTGCGCAGCTAACATCGATCAGACTGGGCGTTGCCTTGCCTGGGTAGGTGAATGTGCAGTTGGTCATCTTGAGGATCGCGCGGGTGTTACTCCGGACGCCCATAAGCGAGCCAGGTGGCGGGAAGGCGAACTTGACGGACGTCGCTGCGAGAGTGTAGTACGACTTGGCTTCGGGATGCGCCTCGACGAAGCTGGAGAGGTTGCCGCGGTAGAACGCGAGCTTCTTGCCTTCGTAGTGCATTACGTCCGTAGTCACGTTGTCCAGGAATCTGATGTCCATTTAGCTGATGTCAATGCCTAAGCATGGGTGAGCTTACCCAGAGTCGTGGCTGACAATTAAGCAAGTGACGTTCTTCTTGGAGATAAGGTATTGTTCCAGCCATTTTACAGACCCCCGATCTAAGTGGTTCGTGGGCTGATGAACATGATCAGTCAAGGCGGCGGGCCGTCACCGATTCAAGTACTCACCTCGTCTAGAAGTAACAGATCCGCATCGTACAACATTGCTCTTGCGAGCTCCAGCTTCATCTTCCATCCACCCGACAGGCCGGACACAAGCTCGGCCTGCCGAGCATCGTCGAATCCAACCTCGATCAGCTGATCCCGGATCTTCGCTTTAGGGATGGCCTGCAACCGTTTATCTGAGGTGTCCGTTAGCACTAGCAACAAGGGCCCCCAAACAGCGCATAGCTAACCCGAAGCAATGAAGTCGATAATCGATAGACTCGCGTCCTCGCCTTGGAGCGAGTGCTCAACCATGACGCAGCGCAGCTGGTCCTGTGGCGGGAAGTTCTCAACCTTGCCGTCCCGCAGCTGCCGCATCAGCGTACTCTTTCCTGCACAAATAATCAGCTACCAGACGACAGAGTACACATGGTGGTGCACACCTGCACCGTTGGGGCCAAGGATACCGTACCGCCGGCCGCGGTACAGCCGCAGACGTGTGTGCGAGAGGAGAAGAAGCGCGCCGTACGCAAGCGAGAAGACCGTGTTGCACAGTAGCTCGCCCTCTTCGGACCCATCCGCCTCTGCGGGGGCTCGTGCGGCCTCGTCGATCGCGAGGAAGTGCTCACGCACACGCTCGGCGTACGCAGGTCCATCAATGTCAGCGGCGGCGTGTGTGAGCCAAGGCGAGAGGGGCACGCCAGCGGAGCGCTTCCAGGCGGGGGCGTTGTGGAACTCGCTGGCGTGAATGAGGTCCGCAATAAGCGTCGCGGAGAAGTCGAGCACCTGCGCGAGGAGGGGGTGGTTCGGCACGTGCGGACCGTTCGGGTTGATGAGCGAGGTGTCGATGAGCTCGGCCGGGAGGAGGGTGGCGAGGCCCGCGAACGCGGAGATCTTTTCCGCGGCAAAGTCGCGGGGGGCTGCAGGTGGTGCAGAGGCGGATGCGCCAGACTTGAGAAGCGTCTGGAGCGCGGTGTTGGCGAAGGCGCGGACCTCGGGGAACGCAGCGCCCTGGGCGATACGCTCAACGCCCTCAACAAGCGGGGAGAGGTACGTCGCTGCGACGGTTGGGTCGCGCACGAGCTTGACGAGGTTGTCGGTGACAACGACGGTCCGGCGTTGGACCTCCATACCGCGGTCGGCGAGTGCACGGAGGAGGAGCGGGACGAGCACGGCCAGCGCGGGTGCCTTGACCTCGGCGACGAACGTGGTGGACGACAGTGTCTTCATGCACGCCGGCACGCTGTCCGGGTTTGCCATGCACTTGACGAGCACGGGTACGTGTGGGACGATGTCGGCGTTGTCGAGCGTGCTGCACAGTGCGGTCGCGCACTTCACCGCCGCAGAGCTGACCTCTTTCTTCGTGTCGTGCATCGCTTTCTCGACGATGGGCAGGACGGTCGTAAGTTCGCCGGCGATCTGCTCCTTTGAGGAGCTGACGAGTGCCCGCAGCGCGTCGAGCGCCGCTACCTTCGTTTGCCACTTTGTGCTCGTCATCGAGTCCTCGAGCGCCCGGCAGACCAACCTTGTCGCCTCGGGCGGGAACAGCTTCAGGATCGACTTGGCGGCTGCGGCGGCTGCGGCACGGACAACATCACCCTTATCGGCATATAGGTCGAATATTGTCGGGAGGCAGGGGAGGAGAATTGGGCCGACGGGCGGGCCAAGCACAGTGGCGAGCGCTTGAAACGCGATCGGTGCGCTCTCGCGCTCGAATCCAGACTTCTTATTACTTGCCCAAGCATTCAGGGTGCTGATGATGTGGTCATCGCTGGAAGTGCTTGGTCAGTTCCGTTCGCCGGCAAAAGCGGTGAAGCGCTTTCAACGCACAGGAGGGTCTGGAAGCCGGACGTCTGTACTTGACGCGCGATCTTTTCAGCGGCGGCCTTGGCGTCTACAGACACGATCAGTGAAACGAACCCTCGATCTCGAGAGAAAACGTACCAGGCGCAGTGGGTGCTGTTCTCAGCCCCTCAAACAACGGTGCGAAGACCTCGCTCGTCTTGCTCGAGTCGATCGGCTGGCTCGCCGCGAGAGCCGTGGGTGTGAACGGGGCGCTGCCTGCGTTCATCATCGTCGCGAGTAATTTTTGAGAGACGAGCGGACGGGGCCAAGGACAAGAAACGTGCGCTCAAAGGAACCAGTAAGGACGGACGGAAAAAGCTATCGGAGCACAGCCACCCTTGGTTGCCTCCGAGAACCACGCCGAGCCGGCGACTGTCCACCGGGCCGAGCGACCCGTCGCCGAATGGGTGCAGTGTGCCGATCGTTGTCACCATCCACCATATCTCTTTGCTCTCCCCCCAACGTCTGTCATGGTTATCGTAGTCTGTTCCTGTGCCGTGGGTGGGAAATCGAACTGCGCCTTTCGGCGGTAGAAGCCCAATGACATCTCAGTCGGCCCCTCTGTCGGCGACGTCTCAACCGCGGGCTGATTCTCGGCTCGCATGTTATACTCTCCCCAGCAGGCTGGTTGTCGTTCTTGCCCACCCGTTTTCACCTCCTCTCTGAGATACCCCCTTCCTGGTGCTACCTGCACCGTCCACACCGCGCACAGATGGACGCACCGCAATCTTCTGGCCAGCCCATCTTGGTACGTCCTGCGCATTGCTGCGTATGCTTTGTCTCACACGCGCGATTCTGCAGGGCTTGCCTCGTATGACCTTCATTGCGATTGTAGCTGCCGCAGGCGGTGGTGTTGTGCTCCTCTCCCTTCTGGTCATCACCTGGTGCTGCGTGCGCCGGCGCCGGCGGAACCAGCAGCGCAAAAAGTCGCCCCTAGTCGCCTCTGAGAAAGGTCGGGGCGACTCGAGTGATACCCTCGTGCGCCCCTGCCCCGCAGCCAAGGCTCCGCACCGGAAGGAGCTCGTCGTCCAGATCCCGATGCATATCTCCCGGCCCATCCCACTCGAGCGCGCGCGGACCGCCTCGAACCCGTCCCTGTTCATCTCGCGACCCCTTGTACCGAGCAGCAAATCTTATCCCACTCCAAGGAGAGCAGCGCCCGCACCCATTTCCATCGTTTTGGACTCCTCGCCTTACGAGGACCTCGTACCCGGGCAGGGCCCGTACCCCACCTTCTCCAAGCAGACATCCGCCCATTCAGGACGCGGCTTTCTTGCACCCATCTCGCCCCCGCACTTTCGTGCATCGCTCGTGCCTCCGCCAACGCCCGGGTCCGCCGCACCCGCCATCCCCCGCCGCTCATCGAAGCGGCAGCAAGACCTGCTCCGCCAGCGGCGTGCGTCCGTCGGCTCCGCTTCTGTGTACAGCGTCGCGTCCGCGCCGTGGGATGCGCACGACGAGATTCTCTCGCATTCGTTCTCCGCCCTTGCCTCTGCGCCACCTCGCACCGTGCGTTTCGCCCGCCCCGCCTCGCCCACAGGCACGATCGCCAGCTCGGATACAGACGGGCCCGAATGGTCACCGCGTGCTCGCGAGTCGATGATCCTTTCGGGGACATGGGACCCTTCGTTGCATAGACTTTCTGGCTATGGGCGGCAGTAGACCGGCACACATTCCTTCGCATCTTCATCATCTCATGCAGCATTCAGACGTAGCCAGCTAGTGATCTTCATCCGCAATATCATTATAAAATTCATTTCCAGAAGGGCGCAAGTGTGAATGAACGGGCGCATTGAATTTACCAGGTGTAACTACCAGCCATAGTGGCGTTCGGGCAAGTCCCATTCCCCCTGCTCCACTTCCACCCCAAGCTCTCGAAGGAGCGGCAACGCGGTTTGATCCTTGTCATTGAGCTTGTCGATGAACGCAGGTGCCAGCCCGAGCACTTGCAGCCCCTTTGGAGCTCGAGCCCGGACAAACTCCATCAACGGCTCTCTGTTGGCCTCCGTAATAGAGAACCGCGATAAGTGCGGCCATAGATCTGTGTTGGATGCGAGCTGTAGAAGAAATGCATCGTGAGCGTGGCCTCCTTGCGTATTAGTGATGTTCAGGGATTCGACGCCTGGAAGAGATTGGGCAATGGCGACTAGACTCTCCGAGTCTAGGTCGAGCAGGCGGCCTTGGCGTACAGCGGGGCACATCGAGAGGGTCTTCAATAGGGGCGCGTTCGGAGATATGCGGAGGAACTTGACAAATGTCGAGATGTCTGTGTCGCCGATGTGTAGGTCTATCAGGGCAGGTGCTATGATGATGTCCAGTAGCATGCACGTGCTACTGTCTACCTCGAGCGCGACGAGGTCCGGGAGTGTGAGCTGAAACTTCGCGCAGGTTGCATGGCCTGGCATCCATGTGCGCAACTCGTCCAACTTGCTTCTGATTGACGTGCACATCACATAGGTGGCCAGTTTCGGTGCGCCGAGAAGCATTTTATGAATAGAATCGATTGTTTGCGAGCCAGGTGCGAGAATCTCGATCTTCGTAGCGCTCCCCAGGGGAACGCTGGCCGTTGCATATTCAAGTCCTTCGTAGCTGACTGCTCAAAGCAAAGGCGCCCCGCCTGCAAACAGGGACCGTGGAGGATTGCCGGATCCCATTCTACCCTCGATCTTGAAGACCTCTAGCAGGGGAGCATGGCAATCGGCGAGGTGATCTATCAGTGAAGCGAGCTCTTCCTCGCCCATTTGCAGCTCAACGCGGAGGCTCCGAATGAGGTGGGAGCGCGAAGCAAAAGTGGGGAAAAGCTGACGCCAGTAGTAACGGTAATCTGGCTCCTCCTCCCTCGATAACTCGCCGTTATAGTAGACGTTGACGGGATGGCCTCCTGCCGCGTCCACGTTGGCGCGGAACCGGTGGCCTTCCCCGAAATCGAGCCATTCAACGCGTATCTCCTGCCAGAATGATGGAAGTCGTTTCGCTAAGTCCCGGAACCGACGGGAAACTGCTCGCATCCGCCATCCCTGTTGGCAAGACTTCTCGCTCGTGCCCGCGATGCGTTGGGTGAAGCGGAAGATATGGAGGATCAATTCGTCCGGAAGTGTGCTGATGAATAGAACCAGGACAGGAATACGGAGGACGCGTCCCGTCCTTAGAGCCACGTCCGCAAAATAGGGTCCACTCAGGAGGGACATGTTGATTGTGGATGAGGACAAGAAGACACGTGGTCATGTGATGCGGGTGACGGCGCGCATCTCGGCCTGCTCTAGCAGCAGCCATGAGTACGAGCTCAATGACTCTGAGTCCACCTACAGTCAGCGCCAACGGGCGCTGACTCGACTATACACCGAGCGGCGGCGGCAGCAACTCTTGACATTTCCGGCAGCACCGCCGCCTGTAACTGGCCGATCACGGCCATCTGCGCTGGCCAAGAACTGCGTCGGTTCACAATAAATAGCGCGGGCACGTCCACCGTGCCTCCTCATCCAATCTCACCATGCCCATCCAACTCGGCGACAGTAACGAGCAGCAGCGGCGCCCGCTCGCCTTCAACTTCTTCGGCGCGGTCGCCGCAGTGATGGCCCTCCTCAAGCTCAAGCATCACGTCGACGAGCAGTGTGCGTCGGACTGGCTGGGACGAGGAACAACGCTGACGCGTGCGTGCACAGACGCCCCGCTTCCTACGGAGGAGAATGTGCGCCTGCCTGCCTATGACGAGGGCGGAGACGCCCGCTCGGTCGACACGACGTTGCCTGTGAACCGCCCGCGCCGGCTGAAGCGGAAGGGATGTTGCGTGTGCTGTGGCATGGAGTACGTCTGATGCTATCTATGTGATCCCACAGGCACTGATCCGAGTGTACTAGCTGCACCTTGTTCTGGAAGGCGTTCGGGATAGTCGTCCTTGCTGTCACCGTCTGGAACGTCGGCAAGCTCGCCCTCTGGGCCGTCAAGGTTCGCATCGTCCCTTACTCTCTGCGATTCCATCCCAACTGACTCTCTCACTCCAGCCCACGCCAACCGGCCTTGAAGCCATGCCCGCGTTCGGGACGTCCCTCGGCTGCACGGGCCGCGCCGCCCCGCATGCCTGGAGCAACACCACATACGCCCCGCTCGGCGCGGGCGGCGAGTACTCGCTCGATGTCCGCGGTGGCGGCGTTGCAGTCGTCCGCATCGCGGCCGCGCCCGCGGGCCAGACCGACGTCTCGTACGAGTTCGCAGCGGGCTCCTCGAGCGCGCAGCTGCTCGCTCAAATCGAGTCACACACTGAGGAGCTCGGGCGTGGCGTGTTTTCGGCGCCGACCATCCTCGGTGCGGGCGGCTGCTTGCGCCGCGACATCACTATGCGCGTGCCCGCCGGAACGACGCGCTTGCACGTGCAGGCGCACGCGAAGACGCACGTCGAACTTGCGGGCGGTGACGAGGCGCTCCGCGGGCTCGAGGAGCTCTATGTCACGATGTACTCGAGGGACAAGGACACTGTCCTGCGCAGCCACGAGGATGTGCAAGCCAAGCGCATCCAGCTGCAGGCCGTCCGTGGATACGTCGTCGGCGGCGTATCCATCACCGAGGTCAGTCTGTTCCATGCTCTGTTTGAGCTTGGAGGAGATTGACCTGGAATACAGAGCACCACCGTAACTACGCAGAGCGGCAACGCGATCGTGAACCTCAACGCGTATCCGCACGGTACATCGACGGAGCCTGCCACGCTCTCGACGCTCAGCGGTTCAGGGCGCGTGGACATCATGTACCACGCCGGCGTTCCGCGCCGTGCCATCGCGAGCACCCATCGCGTGCAGATGGGCGGCGACCTGCGCCTGACGTATAGCGCCGCTCAGTTCAACGGGCGTGTCGACGTGGATGCGAAGAGCTACAGCATGCGGAATGTGCACTCGGAGGGCACTGTGCGCTACGTCGGCGATCGGGATGGAGGGGATGTGCTCGAGGTGCACACGAGTGGCTGGGTCGGGCTGTACTTCTGAGATATCTTTTTCTTTTGTGGGCCGGGTGTCAATCACATTACATGACATTAGATTTAGTTGGAAGCAAGCGAACCGAGTCGGCTTCCCAAAGCGGAAGCGCAGTCCTTTCTCTTCTCTCATGGTCACAACGTGTGTTTCTGCGCCGGGAAAGGTCCTGCTCGCTGGCGGCTACCTTGTGCTCGACCGCGCACACGCAGGTGTGGTTGTGTCCACATCGGCACGGTTCTACACCGCGATCGGGTCTGGCGGCGAGGCAGGTACGATCCGCGTGCGCTCGCCGCAATTCGAGGGCGGCGAATGGGTGTATGCTGTAGCCGGCGTTGAGGTGGGTGAGCAACGGTACACGGTCGTTCTGGGGTGGGAGCAAGCAAGGGCTGAGGGTGCATAGCTAGGCCCGACGGCAGCAGCAACAACCCATTCGTCGAGCTGGCCATCTCACGCACACTCGCACTGGTCGCTGAGCTCAAGAGTGTGAACGCCGTCACCGGCGCTCTCGCACATGGCCTTGACATTGTCATCGTCGGGGACAACGACTTCTACTCACAGCGCGCTGCAGTCTGTCTCTCTCTATCTATCCCTCCGCTCCATCTGTTGACTGACCCGTCTCGTCCAGCTCGAGGCTCGCAACCTGCCCGCAACCCGCTCCGCCCTCGCATCCCTCCCGCCGTTTCTCGCGTCCGGTACGACACTCAAGGCCGTGCACAAGACAGGGCTCGGCTCGTCCGCCGCGTTGATCACCTCGCTCGTGTCCGCGCTGCTCGTACGCACGGGCACCGCATCGCTCGGTACACCCGCGGGACGCCGGCTCGCCCACCATGCCGCCCAGCACGTGCACTGCCTCGCGCAGGGCAAGGTCGGCTCCGGATTCGACGTTGCCGCCGCCGTGTTCGGCTCGTCGAGATACACACGTTTCAGCTCTGCGGTGCTTGCGCCCCTCATGCGGGACGTGCCTGTGCGTGGTCTGGCTTCTTCGTATCTATGTACATGTGCTGATAAAGCTGTAGCCGAGTGGCGCGGAGCTCGCGAGTGCACTTGCGCACGACAGCCCTGAGTGGGACTACGCCGTGCGCCCGTTCGGGCTCCCGCCCCGCGTGCGCCTACTCCTTGCGGACGTCGACGCGGGGAGCGACACGCCCGCACTCGTCGGCAAGGTCCTGGCATGGCGCACTGCGAACCGGACGGAGGGTGCGTACTGCCGCAGGCGTTGAGCGCCAGGGGCCTGACGCCATCTCCAGCGGACGCGCTCTGGGCGGAGCTCGACAGCGCGAACAACGCGCTCGCCGACGCCCTCGACGAGCTCTCCGCGCAGCACGGCAGGGACACGAAGACCTACGACGCGACGATCGCTCGTCTCGCGCTCCTCCCTGCGACGAAGTGGCCCGCCGACGCCACCGCGCTTCGTGCCGCGCACACTGCCGCGCTACAGATCCGTGCCCACATGCGCACGCTCTCGGAGCGCACGGGCGTGCCGGTCGAGCCGCCGCGGCAGACCGCCCTGCTCGACGCATGTGGCGCTCTGCCGGGCGTGCTTGGCGGCGGCGTCCCCGGCGCGGGCGGGTACGACGCACTGTGGGTGCTCGTGCTCAACCCGCCGACGAGCACGCCCCCGAGTGCGCGGGTGGAGGAGACGTGGGCAGCCTGGACGGAGATGCGCGTCGCGCCGTTGCTGGCGGGCGAGAGTCTGGAGACGGGGTGCAGGCTTGAGGACGTCGACGCGGTGAAGGGCCTGAAGGATGCGATTGGGTTCGAGTAAGGTGCCAAGAAAGTATATTGTCGAGTGCTCAGAGTGAAGATCGTACCATTCAATCGACGTCCTCCCGTTCAGCCTGGAAGCCCAGCCGTCCCACAATGCGCATCATATCCAACCAAAGACGCTATTGGGCTGGTGGTGCCCTATCTGACAAGCCTACAAGTTCATCTTATAGACTGGCTCGAACGTCCTTGGCCAGACTTCGCGGTCGAGGCCCTTCAGCACCACGCCCTTGCGCCCCGCCTCGGTGCTCCGATCCGCGCCCACAGCATGCACGTCCGGCAGGTAGTCGCCGATGTTGCTCAGGAGCGCGACATTCAGCCCAAAGTGGCCATTCCACCCATTCTCGGGCTCCCACGGCCCGTCACGCTCCTGCAGCGGGCGCTCATCGTCCACTGGGCGCTTGGAGTACTCGAAGACCTGGCAGCCGCACGTCTTACAGGTGTACTGTAAGTTCTCGCGTGTGTTGAAGGCGTATTCCGCAAGTATGCCTGGCGCGGGGTCGTACGGCGCTGCGCTGTGCGGGGCGAAGAACGTGTCGTGGCGACTTGGATACATCCAGAGCGCACCGTTCTGATGAGCTGGGCGTCAGGGATTGGCAATGACAAAAAGCGAAGGACGAACCCACGCCGAGACAGATCGAGCACGCGCAATCGGTAATGAGAATCTCCTCCAGCGGCTTGCTGCGCACGGCGAACTTTATGGCCTTGCAGTGGCAGCTCCCGACGTACGTGCGCGTCTCGTAGGTGTAGTCCTTTGCACGCTCGTCAAGGTACTCCTCGGCGCCAGGGAGATCTACGAGTGTCGTGTGGACGTAGGGCGGATCGCGTGCAAGGCCTTCGAATCTGAGGATCCTCGTCAGTGAGAACTCCTGATTGCAGCCGGAGAACCCCACTGCGTGAGGGGGATAGCCCAGAGGTCAAAATCCGGGTGGCGGACCGCCCGCAGCTGCACATGAATTCGGTGGGGGACACGAGATTATGAATCATCATCCACTCACGTTGATCATGATTGCCTTGTCCAGAACAAAGTCCTGGCCGATGAGCTGCGTCCCACACTTGCCGCAGAACTGTGAACGCAATCAGCTTCCCACCCATGACATACACATGTACCTACGAACACACCTTGTGCGCAAGGGTCTTGGCACCGAAGCGGTACTCAGCCAGGCTCTCATCGAAGCCACGCACGATTGCGAGGGTGCCCGCGGGCGCGTTCCACCACACGGTCCGGCGCTTGACGCAGTGCGAGCAGTCGCACACGCCGCTGTCCGCGAACGTAGGCGCGTCCGCGGGGAGCGTGAGGCTGAGGACATGCGCTTGGCAGTGGCAGGAGAGGTGCATCGTCTTGGGGCTCGTCATATCGTGTTGTGTGGGTGCAGGGTTTACATGCCGATAACTTTATGGAGGATGAGTGTAGGGGTGACGCCATTGATAGAGCGTGCGCAGCAGTTGCCAATTGAGTCACAGGGCGCGGTCTGCATATCGATCGAAGCTGATATTGGTCACGAGGGAAAGGCCCAATTTCAAACCACGTAGCGGGGGTTTGCATGGTCTGCCACAAGGAAGGAATAGATGGTCGCAGCAGGTGCTGCATGATCTGGGTACCAAGTAATAGAACCATTAAGGTGGCAGCGTTCCGAATCCATACCTGCCAACATAACCGACACTATTGACCTCCGTGCGCAAACCACTCCTTCTGCTGCCCGCACGTCGCGTTTGTGCACCCCGGGCAACGAAGCGCCATCTGAGTGCTCGCAGGCGCGATCTCTTGCGCACCCCGCGCCTTAAGATGACTCGAAGCGATGTCCGCAAGGGCGCGGATGAATACCGGGGAGTCGTTGAGCGAGGCCGCACGCTGAATGTTGATACCATGCTGTGATCCGTGTCAGCCAAATCTATGTGATGCGCACAACAAGAACCGACCTCTTCTGCCTCCTTGACGTATTCCAGGTCCATCTCATACAGTGTCTCGATATGGTCGCTCGTGAACGCGATGGGCACGAGCACTACGCGTTTCCGCCCAATACGGGCAAGACCCTTCAGCGCCTCGCCCGTCTGCATGCCCATCCATGCGCTCGGACCAACCTGGCTCTGCCAAACGAGCCGGAATGCATGGTCGTGGCCGAGCTCCTTCAAGCGGGACATGACCGCGTTGACCGTTGCGGACACTTCGAGCACGTATGGGTCGCCCCGGTTGACGACTGACATGGGCAGCGAGTGGGCGGAGAAGAGCAAGACAGTGTCCTTGCGGTCTGCCTCCGGATACTTCTCCAACGATGCAAGGATGTTCTGGGTTACTGCCTGTTGGAAAAGGGTCAGCATCTCGTCTTCACAGGATAGACGAAGGAGGCTGACGTCGATGAAGCCGGGATGGGTTCCCCACCGATCGATAACACTCCAGTCGATATCGCCGAACTCGCTCTTGCGACGAAAGAGCTCGTTAAGAGAGCTTCCCGTCGTCGAGCAACTGTACTGCGGGTATTGCGTGAACGCAACGGCCCGCGTAACGCCGTCCTCGCGCATTGCGCGTGCTGTTACACTCGTCTGCGGGTTCGCATACCGGAAGGCGACGTAGTGCTTGTGCGGCGCTGTCTCGGGGGAGAGCTCGTCCATCAATTTGGCCATGCCTGCGCCCTGGATGTCGGTCCACTTTAGGATGGGCGACCCGCCACCAATGTCGGAGTATTGCTTCTCGATTTGGGGAGTCCGACGGCGTGCGATGAGCGGTGCAAGGTACTTTTGCATGGGAAGTGGGATGAGATCACCATCAAGAAAAAGGTTCGTTAGGAAGTCTTTTGTCTCTCCGACCTGTATTAGATGCTTTGTAAACCCATAAGCACGAGGAGGTAAGAGAGAACATACGGTAGAGGGTCCACCCATGTTCATCATGACAATGGCTAGCGGTCTACGTTAGACTCGATATGAAACAGCCAAGTCGTTGCAGACATGCCTGTGGGACTAGACAAATGTCAGCTTCTAATGCAAGCGAACGAGCAGGACTTTACGCACCCTTTTGCCTTCGTTGCGGCATGAGTCGCAAACGACCGCGTTGCCGCCCTCGTGAGAGCATTCGTACGAAGTATTCCAGCCATTACAAGCACAGAGAAGGTCAAGAAGAACGGAGCGGGAGTGGTCGGAGTCGTGAAGGACGAAAGACGCGTCAGGCCGCTGCTTACTCCGGTCCACCGCAATGACGTCCAATCATCGGTGCCGTATATAGCAATCATACACACTTGCTGGAGCCGGCAGCAACAAGTGAAGTTGATCATATATGGTATTTGAGGGGGACCTGGACGCAAGGGGACCCTCAAAATCAATCCCTCTCAATAATCCGCACCGCTCCGCTCCGCAGATCTCTCCTGGCTTTGTCGCGTATCCTCACTCCTTTTCCCACCAAGGTCACCGTGTTGATGCGAGCGCCTCGACTAAGTCTTGTGCAGAGCACATCGACCAAATTTGTGGAAGAAACACATGTGCGATGGCCGAAGTGATCGTGCACATAGAGCGCGCACACAGCAGGGAGGTACCCCGGTGCATCCATCCATTTTTCAAGGAGGTGCCGCAGCGGGTGATCATCTACGTGGAGCTCTGCCACGTTTGCGAGTCCATCAAAGCGGTCGATCCACAGCTGATCGCACCCGATGCGCTTGGGCATAACATTGACGAAGAGGCCAAGCGAGGTGATAGAGCTCGCGAGCGGTCGGAGGTGCCGCAGGAGGTAGCCCAGGTACGGGATTTCGGGATGCTCGCTGCTAAAGACAGCGTAGTGAAAACGGAAGCCTAGGATCGTACGTACGCTCATGCGCCGAATGCCGTGCTGGAGGCGGTATGTCCAGTCGCGATCCTCTGAGATGATGTACGCGAGCGCCAGACCCGGGTGATGCGTAGATGGGTCGAAAATCCGGGCCATGACGGACTCGAAGACAGCTACGGTGCTCAGGTCAGGTACTCCGGGGACTGTGTCCCACGTGTCGGCGCGGGTCATCTCCGCCTTGACCAGCGCGGGAGTGTCAAGGCTCTCAATTAACTGCGTGAGCTCGACATACGTCCCGCACACCTCAAGCTCCTGCAGCAATGGTAGCACCAGGTGCCCATTGAGGACCGGGAAGCTCTTCATGTTGCCAATGCCAAGCCGAACGAGGTTGCGGAGATGATGGAGCAGTGGGTATCGGGTGCAAGTGCCGTGCAGCACGAGGGTCTGCAAGCCGTGCACTACCAGCCGGGATAGATCCAGCTCCAGATCCCTGCTGACCACCCATAGTGATCGAAGCACAGGAAAGTTATGCGCTAACAGGGCGCTTGTAATTGATTCCACTTGCGCGTCGGGTTGGTGCTGCTCGTCGACCCGCACATCTGCCACCCGCTCGAATGAGACCGGCCCATTTTTGAGGCCAAATATAAGGGTGCGCCCAAAGAATTTACCCTCGTAAGGGTGCGTAAGTCGGACGTCGAGTGTGTGGATGTTATGTGTGTGTTTGTCAAGGACATGCCGCCACACAGCGTCAAACGGATATTGAAACGTTTGAAGCGCGCGTCTCGTCTTCAGCTGCACAGAGTCAATGTCTATGTATACAGAAAGTGGTGCGGCGCCACAGCGTGCGAGCTGCCAGTGGGTGAGAAGCGGGCAGAGGAGGTTCACCGCTGCCCACAGCGTCGCGTCGGAAACGGCTGCCTCGCGAAAGTGATGAGAGACGTGTGAATATGGAGCCGCTCCCGGCCTGCGGCCGAATCCCGTGTACCAGGTACGAGATGGAAGATGAGACAGAGCACCTCGGCGGGCAGGCTACTGATTGAGGCAACGCGGTGTTCGTGTATATCGGCCATGGGAAGGCGAGGCAAGTTTGGGGAGGTTGGTCGCGTGTATAGGAGCGACGCAGTTGGTACAGCTACTTCTACGCCTTCTGGATGTTGGACAAGGATGCTGTCCGCGTCGAAGGTGTCGCAGTGCGAGCTGAGCCAAGCAGTTCGAGCGAGCGAATTTCGGGCGTTACCAAGAGGGAGGAAGATGTGATATGTAAATAATGCGATCACACTAGATTTATGCCGTTCAGGAAGTGACCAGAGGGTCAGGAGACGGTAAAAGAGCAAGGAGTGGCGTTCACTGCAGGTGCTCAGCTCGCTCTGCATGACGGCCGGATGACGTCTCTGTTGACCTCTTGATTCCGCACGACGATGCAGATATTCCTCGGCGCCCTCGCGCTGCTCGCAGCGCTCGGTGCAGGCGCATGGCAGGTGCACTTCAAGTCCGTCTTTACCGGCTTCGGGATCGTCGGTGGAGCGCCGATCCGCGTGCGTAACACGGAGGGCTGCACTGCCGTACCCGCGCTCTTGGGATGTGAGAGTGAGCGATGCAGCTTGTGATGAATAACAAGACAGAATTGACGAAAGATGTATAGAGGTCGTTCTCCACCAGGCCACTGGCCAACTCTTCGCAGCTTGCTCGACGCCGACGTCGCGCACGCACTGGCTACCGGCGCTCCAGAACCTCAATGCATCAGGCCGAGCTGTCGATGACTTCGTCGCAATTTACGACCCCTCTTCAAAGCTCGTACGCAACCTCACGCTTTCCGGGTTCACCGACCCGCGTGGATTGAACACGCACGGCATGGATATCGTGCCCTCCTCGGACGGCGGTTCCGCTCTTTGGGTGTACCTCGTCAACCAGCGCCCGCCCCTCAGCAGTCTCACGGCCGAGCACGTTGACTTTCCTGACCCAAGCATCGAGGTCTTCCGCATGGCTGCGATCACAGCCAGCACCATCGAGCACGTCGCCACCATCACGCACCCGCTCGTGCGCAGCCCGAACGACCTCGTCGGCGCACCGGACGGCTCCCACTTTTGGGTCACAACCGACGGCTCCGATGCTCGCGGGTTTGCGCATCAAGCCAGCCTCTGGCTGAAGGCGGCCAACACTGGCGTCGTGCACTGCACAGTCCCTGACGGCACGTGCAAACCCGCAGTATCGAAGATCGCGGGTGCGAACGGGATTGCTCGCTCTGCGGACGGTGATACCTTCTTCGTCGCCCACGCGTTCCAGCCCGAGATACGAGTGCTGGCACGCCAGGCCGACGACACGCTAGTCGTGACGGATGTCATTCCTGCGGTACTTCCGCAGGATAACCTTGCGTTGGCAGCTGACGGCGCTGTGTGGGCTGCGGGGTCGCCCCGAACGCTGGATCGCGTACTAAACCACTTCCGTGCGCCTGAGAAACCGAGTGCGAGCGTCGCACTCCGCATCGCTCTCAACACCGGCCGTAGCGCCTTTTTTGGCGAGAAGTACCGCGTGCTCAGCGCACTTGAGGACGACGGTACTCTTGTTTCAGGCTCAACTACTGCGACGTATGACTCGGCGCGTGGAAGGCTGTTCATGAGTGGTGAGTGAACTATCAGTTACAGTGGGCGAGGCGAGGCTGATAGGGTCGGATGTAGGACTCGCGGCGGACACGGTAGTCTGTGATCTGCCGATGGAGAAGTTTGACTTAGAAAGTGTGGGCCAGGCGGCGGCGGCGTGAATGAGGAGGGACGAATCCAAATGTACATCATGCTCTACACGCTTGGACAATGTGCCTCCCATATTCCTTCTTCCCATCAAGTATATTGAATGTCACCCAGGGCAAGAGGAGAAGATTGGTTATGCATAACACGTACATGTTTCACGCAAAACGATCACCAAGGAAGAGAGAGAGTGAACCAGTGCACGTGCTGCGGCTCATCGCGGCGGCTGCGCTTTCCGCGCTCTTTGAGAACCCGTCATCATCAGCAAGCTTGAGCAAGATGCCACTCCCAGACATGCTCATGCAGCGAGTGGACGACTACGTCGACTCTCTGGCGGGACAGATCCAGCCGCGCATCGCCGCCGAGCTGGACAAGTTCCAGAGCGCAACCATCGATGGCTTGGAGACGCACATCGTCCACGCCTTCCGCTCACTCTTCAGCACCAACAAGGACACTACAAGTGCGGGCTCGGGCATTGGAGAAAACGTATCAACTGCAACGACAGGCAGCCGAGAGCTAAGCGACCGCGCCCCTGCATTGTACGACTCGAGATCGCTGCCCTTCGCCAACGAGATTGGCAAGCTCACGCGGGGCTTCTCTGCCTGGTCCAACGAAGCATCAGATGACCTGCTCGACATCTTCAACCTAACTGATGGGTCTGCGCCTAGTTCCAACAGAGGTCAACCGCGTGGCTTCGACGCCAGCACAGCTGCCAGAGGCTTGTTCTCCGCGGCGATGAACGCCGTCCAGGATCGCTTCGATGGTGATAGCTCTCAGGGTGGCGGGGATGGTAGACTTGAGCTTGGCGGTCTGCTGGGTGTGCTCAGTAACACGGTCAAGGATGTCGTCAGTAATCCTGAGGACAAGGCACGGGCTATCTGTCCGGAGATCAAGGAGAAGCTCGCTATCAAGCTGAGAGAGCAGGTAAGACCCACCGATTCGGCCTCTACATTGTTGCTCGCTGCCTAACTACAACCTCCCCCTCTCCGCGTTCGCAGCATGCACCTCTGGCCGATCAGTTTACCAAGATCGCCCTTACGCACATCAAACGCTGGCTACGCGGCAACACGAGCGCGCGCGACCTCGGCGATGGCGCCAAAGGCGAGCTCGAGGATCAGGTGAAGGATCTCGTCAAGGGCATCGGCAGTCTTTTCGGCGGGAAAAAGTACAACGACGACAGCACCTCACGAGGTGTAGCGACCGATGGCGCGCCAGCAAACGAAAGTGGTGGCGGCTTCTCGAAGCTCATAAGCAACAAGCTGAGCACGGGTATCGCGCGCGTGCACCGTGACGTGCGCTTCGAGTTTCGTGGTGTGCTCGGGGCGATTGAGAAGCAGCTGTTTGAGCTGTTGCCGGACGTCCTCCAGGGGCCGCTGGAGCGAATTCTGGGCGGCAACCCCTTCGACGCTCAACTAGATCGAGATGCTGGTGGTCAGACCGACCGGGACTTGGGCGACGGCCTCAAGATAAAATTGGTCAGCAAAATCCGTGACCTCGTGCGCAAAGTGCAGGACGGTCTGCGCGAAAATTTGCTCGGCGTCGTTGCCGGCGGTCACCGCACACTCGAGCGCGCAAGCTGGACGTTCGTGCAGACTACGGTGGAGGCCAAGGTGCAGCAGTTCTTGCCGAAAGTTAAGATTACAGTTCCGGATGATATTGGGAATGAGGGTGTGAGTGTAGGGACGCTCGCGAGTGGCACATCGGCCGGGAGCAATACGCTGCCGATCCAGAGGTCATCTCCCACCCAGCAATCAATTCAACCACAGTACAGCCAGAAACCGGCTCAGCAGCAGTATGGTCAGCAGCAGCAATACAGCCAGCAGACCCAATCGGAGGGCCAATACGGACAGTCAGAGCAGCACATCCAGCCGCCGCAGCCACAGCCCTACCAGTGGAACAGCCAGCAGCAGGGTCAATACCCACAGCAGCAGCAGGGTCAATACCCACAGCAGCAGCAGGGTCAGCCTCAGGACCCGCAGTCGTATCAGGCGCCGCCAAGTTACCAGCCAGGCTATAACCAGGGTTCGGGCGGACAGGGTAGCGCCCAGACCTATTACGAGCAGGGATCTGGCTATGGCCGGCAGTGAGTGTACTCATACCCGCGCACGCCCAATCAAAGGGACATTGTGCAGCTCGTCTTAGGACCCCAGTAACGTAAATAAAGAAATTTGCCTCGTGAGGGGCCTACAATAGTCATTAACCCGTCCACCCTCGCGCAAAGCCCTCTAGTTAGCATCACCATGCACTGTAAGAAGGAATGATAACAGAGGAAGATGAAAGTGATAGACGCAAGGAATGGCATGCTGGTATCTGCCGAGCTACTTGTCCCAGCGCTTCTGGACATGACTGCCAATGATCTGAAGCAAAGAACACCATATATTGCTATAAAAAATCCCACGATGACACTTTTGGTACGAGAGGCGGACTCGATTCCTCTGTGTCATGATCTGAGCCAATCCTTGTCCTGAACGCTTCCCATTCCAGCTGTTCGCAATCGAAGATTCGACCGATGGCCGAGGTGAAATCGTGTTGCTGTCGTGATGTGATGACACTTACAGTCGCGTATGAGCATTGAGGGGTGATATAAACCCCGTGTGTATGACAATACTGCTGTCCACCACTCGTGCCGCAGCTTCCAGGTTGGGTCACCGCTTGAGATGAGAATGTCTCGCGGACTTCACCTATCTGCAGCATAAACTTGGCAATTGACATGGGGCTGCCGAGTTCCATGAGGCGCCGGAGGTCGTTGTCGCTGAGCGGAGTCTTACGCCTGGCAAGAGCGTTGATGGCTGGCACGAACTAGAGAGGTATATCGAACCTCTTCGCAACGACGAGGCGTAGAATTGGATCCTCCTGCCCATAGGTCTCAAGTTTGTTGATAGCCATTGACTGCACCGCTTCGAAGTTCCATACGGTCGCGAGCTTGAGAACAGATATACATTCCTCTGGGGAGAGGACGGGCTGCTCCCTGTAACTGTGACTGTACCTCAACGTATCAGCATCCCGTGTAACATGAACACGGCAGAGACGCACCGAGGAAGGATGACCTTTAGAAGCTGCTTGAAATCATAGGCTTGATAGCCAGGCAAGAAAAGAGGATGCTCATCATCAGAACCCTCGACAGTTCCGCCGTCCCCTTGCGGCACGCTCAACATGTCTTGGAACACTTCTGACTGCTCGAAGGCGAAGCGAGGTACCCGATACAATGTCTCTTCGACCTGTGCAAGATCGCGCCGTCAGCTAGTCGGCAGGAAGGAACACAATTCAAGGACACGCACCTGAAATACGAGATCATGCCAGTAGTAGTCCGGATCGCGGCTGGGCATGACAAGGTAGCGATGCGATACCAAGAAACAAAGGCATAGGGTTTGCCCCTCTGCGAACCGCATGCTGTCCTGAACCTTGCATCGTGTTTGGGCGAGCGTGGATGCTTTTCCCCTGTTCGATACTTCGGCTGGACCAACACCGAAAGAGCGACGGAGCGGTTGCCGTTGAATAAATCGTTCGAGGTCTTTCACATTGAATCTTTCAGACCATCAGACTACATCAGAACAAGCATGAGAGGATGGCGGAGGCGTCGTGCAACGCGTTAGAAAGAGAGAGACGAGGCGTGCTCACTGCATCTCTCTCTCCTGCTCTCCGTCATCCCGCATGCTGAGCGCGGTGCGCCTGGGCATACGACGGCGGCCATGTAACCGCGCTCTACTTTCTGCGTACATTCAAGCGCCGCGTACGGTGTTACGGCTGGCGTCGACGGCTGCTTCCTCACGGTACCCATTCCCGACGAGCCCGCACCCGACCCCGCACGAGATCTTCCACCTCCCGCCAGGCTCGCCACAAGCGGAAATCAAAGCTCGCTGTGCGAGCTCTATGCTGGGCACACGTACCTGGTCACTGACACTCCCGCAGACTACGAACTCGTACGGGTTCACCATCCCGACACGAATCCAAGCGCAGACGCGGAAGCTCGCTTCCATGCCATCAAGGCTGCGTACGATGTCCTGCGTGGCATGCGTCCGGGCGTGGCTGGCGATATCCCTGGCGAGAGCTCGGCAGCACGTGCCAAACGCGACCTCGACGCGGCTATCTGGCGTGCCAAGCAGGCCCGCCGGGAGGATGTGTTCAGCTCGAGCACCGGCGGGGATGACCGCTGGATGGACCGCATGCTGATCGTGCTCGTGGTAGTGGTGAGCAAGTGGCTCAAAATGTAGTGGCCGTGATGCTGACGCAGCGACAGTCAATTGTTGGTTTCGTCGGACACACAACGGTCGTTCGCCAGCGTGCCATCGCAGAGAACATCGAGTACGCGAAGATGCGCCGTGCAGACCGTGCTACGAGGCATCGGGAGGAGAACGGTTCCTGAACGTACCATACTTAGAGCTCACTATAATTCCACACTGAACACCCTTGGCATGGGACAGAGAGACCGATGAATGCACAGCAAAAGTACAGAAAACGAGAGACGACACGACTAGTATGCCTTCTTGTTCGCGGTGAGCTGTAGGTGTGCGCTGTACTCGTCGTACGGGACCTTCGACACCGGGATCTCGCGCCAGAGATCCGGGGTGACGAAAGCGTACGTTTTCGTGATCTGCATGCGCTATTAGCGACCAAGCGTCCGGAGTATCCACAGCCACACGCACCGCGACGAACGTGGCCTTGAGGAAGTTACCCATTGTCGCGGTCGAGCCCTTGGACTGGGTGTAGCAGTCCTCGACACCGGCAAGCTGGAGCAGACGCTTGCACGCCGGCGCGGCAACGATACCAGTTCCACGGGGCGCGGGGATGAGGCGGCACATGACGGAGCCGACCTTGCCCGACACCTTCGAGGGCACGGTGTGCGGGTCACCGAGCTTGGCGCCCCAGTAGCCGCGGCGAACGGGGACGACGGCGAGCTTGGCGAGCACGATCGCGCCGCGGATCGCGGTCGCGACCTCCTTCGCGCACTTGACGCCGAGGCCGACGTGGCCGTCGCTGTCGCCGATCGCGACGAACGCCTTGAAACGCGTGCGCTGGCCGGCGCGCGTCTGCTTCTGGACGGGCATGATCTTCATCACCTCGTCCTTGAGCTTGGGCAGGAAGAAGTCGACGATCTGGTACTCCTTCACCGGGAGCGAGAACAGGTAGATCTCCTCCATCGACTTGATCTTGCCGTCCTTCACGAGGCGGCCGAGCTTGGTGACGGGGACCCTGCGGAGGTCGTGAGCATGTCATGACGAGTCCATGGCCGGCGGGACGCACCACTCCTTCTCCTCGTCCTTGCGGCCGCCGCGGCGGGGGCCACGACGCCCACCACGACCGCGGTCACCACCGCGTCCACGTCCAAATCCGCCGCGTCCGCGCGCAGCGTCAGCCATCGTGTGAGAGAGTGCGGGAGCTGGGAGAGAAACGCGTGATCAGCGACCTGTGCTCCATCCAAAGCGTCCAACCTCGATCCATCGGCTGCTGCCCGCAAAACCGCGACCGCAGCCAGACGAAAGGTTCGGGCAGCACCCAGAAAAATCAAGACGGCACACTCACAGTGTTAGAGCGACGGGGAAGGGGGTCGAGCTCGTCGAGGGCGGAAGGCGGACCGTTTGGGTGCAGATTGCGGACTGCTTTCGGCAGACGCCGGTGTGCTTCTCTCCCTTCGTCCTCCACCTTCGTCAACCAGCTCTCTATGAACTCGACATCACCTGGCGTATCGCATATGCACTCAGCATACGAATGATATTGCTGATCAAGGTTATTTCACCTCTAATCGCAATATGCAAGACTTGGAGGAGACTGCACTGGATAGCGCCGGCATGTCTTGAACGCTCCCCGCACTTTCTCTTCTACGACGTCACAATAGAACGAGTATACTTATTGTGATACATATCTGGCACTATTGCAAGATGTGAAATCTCAGTCTCCTCCTTACCTCCCTTGAAATCGCCCACCATGCCCTACGAACGTGATGCTAGCTACTACTGCTCAGATCTCGTCCTTCTGGTGAGCACACTCTCGCTCGATTAACTACTCCAAGTACTGACGAGGACCCATCTTAAGGTTGAGAACACGTTGTTTCGTGTACCGCGCTTCATCTTCCAACATTCCGAGGTGTTCCAGGACATGCTGAGCGTTCCTCAAGGAGACAGCGGTACTCTGGAAGGAACGGATGACGATCATCCCCTCATATTGTCCTCCTACTTGGCTCAGGACTTTAGGCAACTCCTCAAGGTCATACTTGCTCAGTGAGTTGCTTCTCTCACGCATAGTTGCTGTGGTCTGAATAAGTGCAGACAATGTCCTCCACAGCAGCCTGATCTCTCCGTGGACGAGTGGATCTCAGTCCTCAAGCTTTCCACTGCGTGGGCCATCGAGCCCATCCGAAAGATAGCGATAGGGAAGCTTGACACATATGCCGAGAACGATCCCATCCTCCGTCTCATCGTTGCCAAGAAATTTAACGTCACTCATTGGTTCGTGCCTGCCATTAAGGTCATCGTCCAGCGCGACATCCCACTGGATGATGACGAGTGTCAGCGGCTTCTGGAGCTCGGCAATCCTATCGCGGTGTACAAGTTCATCCTTAAGATCTGGCGAGTGCGCGAGAGCTTCAAGCCGACCTACACCGTACCCAATCTTCCTAACTCATGCAATAACGGCTACTGTGGTCGCCTGTGTCCCACACACGGTCACACATTCTATAATTGCGCGGCAGTCATCGTCGACCTCATAAATCCACCTGACCAAACCCCTCGGCAAGCCCATGACTTTACGGAATCCATCAAAACAACCTTCGACTGTGAATATGAAGAGCAGACTACGTCTGGCACGACGGTACTGGTGCCCAGGCCTTCATCTTGGGACTTTTCGTAGCATGTAAGAAATCGTGTATCCTGTCGCGCTAGCTTTCTTCTTGATGCGTTCAATGGGTGTACAGTGAGTAGTGGGTCAAAGGGATAGGTGCGTTTGGGTTGTCCACTCGTAGATGTCATCCGGCAATTGCCGGTTGGCCTCTCCCTTTCTCTCCTTTCTCAGTCGCGCTCTGTTCGGCGTTTCTCGCTTCGTCGTTGTCTGCTCTACTGGCCTGTGTAACTGCTTTGATAAATGTCATGCCTATGTCTGACCTCTTCGGCGAATGATGTTGGTTGGGCCGAAGTTTGCTTCGCACGGCCAGAGGCGGCCCGATCCGCGCTCACACCGACACGGACGCAAGGTTCTGCACTGCAGACGAGAGATCTTGTGTCATTTATCGGATAAGCCCTCTCAACGTCTCACCATGACTGAACGACATCCGGAATACTACTGTCATGACCTTGTACTCCACGTGCGTGTCACAGTACACTTCATCCTGCACTCCAACTTACAGCGTCATCATCATCCTAGGTTGAGACAACGCTTTTCCGAGTCCCTCGTTTCATATTCGATGGCTCCGAGGTCTTCCAGGACATGTTGAGTGTACCCCAAGGAGAAGGCACTACCATCGAAGGGTCGGACGACGAGCATCCTCTGATTTTACACAACTATCAAGCGAATGATTTCGAGCAGCTCTTGAAAGTGATCCTCCCTCGGTGCGTCGTATCAGACATTCGCGATCTATGGCAGCTGACGTCATGTCTAGGTAGTATCCTTTCTCGACGCCTGACCTCTCCTCAGAGTCATGGATGTCAGTCTTCAAGCTCGCCACGATGTGGAACTTCCATTCTGTTCAGTATGCGGCTTTCGTAGAGCTTTGGGAGCGAGGGCGTGAGGATCCCATCTTACTTCTCATCGCCGTCAAAAGGTTCAACATCTTGCACTGGTTTGAGCCTGCAGTTTGCGCAATTGCCCAGCGTCCTTCACTGCCAAATCTTGAAGATTGCCGGCGCTTGATGGATCTCGGCAACTCTCTGGCAGTCTGTCATTTCATCGTCAGACTCTGCGCGGTCCGCGAGACGTATAAATGGAAGATGCCGATCCTTCAACAGTGTTCTGCACATATCACTCATAATGCCTGTGCACATCATCATGGTCACACACTTGATTATTGCCCTTCCGCGATTGGCACTGCCGTCCAGCGGGGTCAAGATGAAGACAGATCTAAACACAATTTCACCGACGCAATCAAGGAGATCTTCGACTGCGAGGAGAAAGACAGGAAGGCTGTGGTTTATCACCTCAAGGGTGCACCTCCTCCTGATCCAAATGTACTCAGGCCAGCAGTGTCGCCAACAATACTTGTACCTAGGCCGTCGTCTTGGGATTTTTCTTGACGCGAACAAAGATGACTATGCGGTCACGTTGTATTCTTACGTAACGGATATGAATGCTGTTTATGGCATGGGGATCGCACACCTGGGTCAAGCGCTGTGCGGATCACGTGAAGCGCGTCGTCCGAAAAAGGCAAGCCTTCCTCTCAGCTTCGTGCTGCGACCTCTCTCCGGTGTATGTCACTCTATATCACTCGTATAGACACCAAAATTTGCAAGTATGACGCTATCATGATTTCTAACATATCACGCGCTTTCGAATTTCGTAAATCGCCCCCAAACCTATCGAAACTCGTCCTCGTCGTCCTCATCCTCCTCTTCGACCCATGCATCCTTCTCCACCTGACAGATCTTCAGCTCACTTTCATCTGGATGATGGGGAATCACTTAAAACCACTGGTTCTGACTTGGATTGGGTCTTGTAGCGCTGGATCAGGCCGTACAGCACATACTTCTTGTCTTGTACCTTCAGCTTGGACATGCCGCACACAACGTTCTTCTGGGTGTCAGGGTCGAGTAATTCGAGGCGTTTGTGCCACTCGATCTGTAAATTCAGCTGCGGGCCCTTCATCTGGCCGATCTTGACCTCGTCAAGCTCGACAGTGATGGATGCCATCAGGGCATCTGCTGCTTTCTTTTTCTCTGCTGCCACTCGAGCCTTCTCTGCGCGCTCTTGCTTGTTTGTGGCTGCCTTGTTGACTCGAAACTCGGCAAGCTTGCCTCTTCGTGAGCGTTCAACATCGCCCCTGGCTCGCTTGCGAGCCTCGCGACGAATGAACTCGAGCTGCTGGTGCAACAAGGTCTTCATGTATGCGGCGACTCTGTTCCTCTTCAGCAACGTTCGAGCGTTGTACGACGTAAGGCTCATGTTGGGAGCCCTGCGAAGCGCAACGCGAAGCATACCAAGGGCGCCTTCGTTGACGTCGTTGGTGGTTTCAAGGAAGACTTGGGCGCGCTGGTCTGCCGGCATCAAAGCGATCTTGCCACCCTCCTTGAACTCGGCAGACATGTCGCTGAACTTGCGGCCTGCGCCGCGAAAGAAGGCAGAGACCATGGCTGGAAGATAGGGCAGCTGAGGTGCGTGGCGCGCGATCTCATAGAAAACCTCGGGATGCGCAGGCTGCTGGTGATTGTAGGTCTTGGGCAGCCCAGTGTCGCTGCTGAACTCGAGCACAAGCGATGGATCTTCGGCGATCTTGTTGCAGAACACGACCACATCTTTGTGAGTGGGGCCCATCGTGATCATGTTCTCAGGCTTCCCAGTCACAGGATCGCCGCTACGAGCGCGCACCATGTAAGGCGTGTCGACTAGCTCTGAGAAGATCGAGGCGGCACGATCCTCTGTGAGGATTGCCATGCATCGAAACCCAAGCGCTGCGTTAGCCTGAACGTTGGTGAGTCCCTCCTTGGACTTAGACTGAGCCATATCTTCGTTGTACTTCATGTAGAAGTTGCGCCTGAGCACCTTCTCGATCGAGCACGCGAGATTCGACCCATAGCGCGATTGGCTCACACCAGGGAACGAGATCTGCTGACCTGTGGATCGCTTGGCAGTATCAGCAAGTGCATGTGCATGCCGATGTGCATACATACCTCGATCTCCATCTTCAGCTGGTCTTGCTGACCCTTCTTGTCATTGGCTGACTTGTATGTCATTGCACAGGCCTTATTGTGCGGAATTGCTCCGCCTTGCGCCTCCTTCTGGATCTTGTCTTGAAGCTCCTTCGTCCCCTTCTCCATGGCTGCGTGCTTGTCCTTTGAAATGAACTTGGCTGGCTGAGGGGCTTCTGGGTGCTTAAGCCATTCCGCCGTCATCTCCTCGTAACCAGCCTTGGTAGCGTTGAGGCTCTTGTGCATGCAGCAGCCGGCCCAGATGAAAAGATCGGCCTTGAACTTCTCGTCCTCTGTGAGCTTCTGATACGCCTCCTCGCCAAAGGGGATGCAGATCTTGCGCCAGGTCGAGGCAATGACACCCATGCAAGCACGCTCAGACATCGATGACCAGTCAATTGGACCCTCACCCTTCTGCTCGCTAAGGCGAGACGCAATCATCTCCATGAGCTCAAGCTTGTTGAGCTGAGCTAGCAGGATCTCCTCGCCGCGTAGCTCCCGATCGATTGTGGCCTTTAAGTCTTCTAGTAGCTTGACAAGAAGCTTCTGATCGCTAGCATGATCGCTGCTGGCGCCCACGAGCTTGCGGATGAACTGTCGCCAGAAGAACACGTCAATCTTGCCCATGGATTGCAGCCAGAGCTTGCAGTATGCCTTGAGGCTGTCGATGATGTTGTCCAGCTGCGCTTGCGATGTGTGCTCGGACATAGAGCAGATGGGCATGGCAAGATGTACCCGCTCCTCCTCGCCGGGCATGATTGCTATGAGCCCCTTTGACTGATAAGTCACAGCCTTGTGCGAGGTTCCATCAAAGCTCATAGTTGCAGCTGTGCATGCATGAGGTTTGAAAGCTTGTTCACAATGCTGTACTCACAGCTGCACTCATTGAGGGTCTGAGCAATCTGTAGCTCGCCAGCCACGCCTGCCTCAAGCGTAACTCGACGCACAGCCGACTCTCTGATGCGCCCACGCACACAGACTCCAGGCCTGAACAGTTGGGCGCAAATGAGGATTGCTTTGTGGATGAAGCGAGTGCCAATGCCAATGGTGACTAGCTCAAGGATTGCGAGGCGTACATCTGCGCTAATGGGGCCCTTTCCACGAGCACCTGAGCGCAGCTGGAACACTGGCTGTTCAGCAGGTTTCCAAGCAAGAGCCAAAGCTCGCTGCTCTCGTGCCCGGTACTTGTGAAGCTCGGTAGCCATATTGGCCTTGCTGAGCTTGCTAGCCTCGAGCAGATTGGCTGTGATAGCGCTCTCGCGCTCAAGGCGCTTGATCTTAGCAGTATTCCACTTGAGCTGGTCCTGAGCAGCTGCAAGGTGGCTCTGCACCACAGAATGACGCTCTTCAAGAAGCCCCAGGCCTCGAGCCAATGCAGAAATGCGTGCATTGAGACCCAAGTTGTCTTCTACCATGTGGGTGCGAGACTGGATAGCCTCAGTGATGTTGTGTTGAAGCTCCAGTAGATCAGCTTGCATGCTTGTTATGAGCAGATTCCGACGCCGGACAGCCTCATGTTCGGCCTTGTATCGCTTGCATTGATATAAAAGATCCTCAGAGATCGAACGAGGACGCTTGGGGCGTTGTGCAGGGGCAGCAGGGGGAGGGAGGACTGTGTCTTCAGGAGGAGCAGGGGTAGGCTTCCCAGTATGGGCAAATGCAGCTTTTTGAAGCACCCGGGCTCTCTTTTCAGGTCTCCCACCATTTACCATGATTCAGAGAGCAGTTTCGAGTGTGTTCAATACAGAAATCAGACCAGGAGCGAGCTCTGGAGGGCGGGAGAGATCAAGCGAGGGGATTTGAAAGCACGCCAAAGATGCCGTCATCTGCTCCGAATCTGCTCCTCGACCAATGACAGCTTGCCATTCTGCCATCCAGTTTTGCATACATGTTGACCTGATTAACCCGCCTCAAAACTTTGTAAGCATGCATAGAAACAGTGAAACATGATAACTGTTACACGGATAAGCCTCAAACGCGTTTGATCGCTTGGAAATTGTGAAACAGCGTGGATCTCAACTGCAACACTTGATTATCTTGGGAACATGAGTTTCTACAGCTTAGCGGAAAGCACCATCGGTATTAGGATGTGGGGCTTTGTATTCGATTCTCAAATATCTAAGCAAGCTCTTAACCCGTTATGAAGGACACGACGTTTCTGTGTTTTGAAGCTCTCCAGACCCCGAGTAGGGTCAGGTGACCCGCACAGCGCTTGAACCAAGTGTGCGATCCCCATAATTTATGGAGGTGCGCATCCCATTCAAGGGGAGCGTCCGGCCCCACACAGCTCCAATGGAGCGTTTTGAGCTTCTTTGACTGCTCTCTGGTCGTGCTCGAGCGATTGAGCCAACTGCCAGCTGTTGTGTGTAGTTACTCTAGTGTTGTGCAGGATACAAAATGGATTGGGCAGCATATGTGTATACATGGCCGCCCTGCCATGTTTCAGGCCATCGAAGTGAGCAAAAAGAGGCAATGCCCTCAGCAGCAGTCGAACCTGCACCACTGCAGAGCATGCAAAATCGTAAGCCGCTGCAGCAGTTGACTGTTTCGTATGTCCTGACTTTTACATATATGAATATCTGATGTCATGCGCTGTGTTTGCACAGTCAAAACACCACAACATCATCAGTAGAACAGATACTAGCAGCGAATACATACAAAGGACACATACTGCACATGTCGCAGAGATGATTTGCTGACCGCTGCAGCTCATGCACAAACTGGCGAGCATGCACTCATTCACGTGACGGGTCGATTCTATTTGCTGCAAAGACCCGCACGCCTGAAGATTCGTGGAACGTTGTGCTGAACAATATATTATCTGCCTTCACACATATTGTCAAAGTACAACTGCCATGATCGCCTCCACTTTGTATAACGTGCAAAGTTGTATTTATGTCCCGAACTCTTATCTAACTCACGATCGGACGCGAAAACTGCGAATCAAAAGTGGAGGCGGTCCTCACATCACCATTTGCGCGAGCTTTCCCTGATACTACACATGGAGCTAGATAGGCCGATGGTCCAGCAACCGTAGGACGACGATGACCATGATGGTCGACCAGGGAGAGCGTGGGAGGTGGAGCGTCGAAGCACGGACGCCCCACAGCTTCGAAATGGTTGGCGTTGCGCACCTCCATTGTTTAGCACATTCCATGAGCGACGTCTTCTTCTCTCTCTCTCTTTCTTTGCCTTCATTCCTATGCGTCAGCACATGCCTTGCACCTTGCACCTGATTGGCTTTACTCAACGGCAGGCGGAGGAGCCGCTGTTCGTCACACGTTGTCGACTCGCTCTCTCTTGGACTATGGTAGAACGAATGAGATGCTAGACGCACAGTCCAGTACTCCAAGAGAAGATGGCCCGGCTGGAAGGATTACAGACGACAGGAAGGTCGCTGATCCTCCCAAGGTGGACCTTCGCTGCTCGAACTGTGGAAGAGCGGGCGTCTTGTGCAACACCTTCTACAAGCGCAAAACTGAATGGACTTCGAGCACTGCCGGCCTCGTGTAATCGGACGCTCCATTCCTTGATAAACGTGAAGTACGGCACGGCCTGCTTGCGCTGCTTGCCCTCGCCCCTCCCTCAACTCGGCACCGCCCACGTTCTCTGACATGTCGTCGACTCCGCTGATGAAGGGGTCGCCTATCCTGCCTGCCTATCATTCACGGTCGAGAGAGCTACATCCGACACACTTTGTAGAGGATCTGGTGCTTGAGGTGAGCATCAGCTATGTCTGTGCATGGAGGCAACGGCGAGACTGACATACTGAAGGTCGAGGGTCAACTTTTCAAGCTTCCGCTGTTCCTTTTTGAGCGATCGGAGGTCTTTCGTACCACGTACAAGCTGGATCGGAGGTCGGACTCTCGAGAGGGTCGGGATCAGGACCATCCACTTATCCTCCACGACTGCTCTGCGTTCGAGTTTACGCAGCTCGCTCGTGTCCTTCTGCCTCGGTGTGTCACGTACGCTCAGATCGACAGTGCTGAGTTACTAAACAGAGTCAGTGATAACGTACCCCTCACGCAAGAAGAATGGATTTGCGTGTTGAGCTTGTCGACCAGATGGGGACTCCAAGGACCCCGCCAGAAGGCCATCGACGATCTGGCTCAGTTTGGACGCGGCGATCCGGTTCTGCGCGTCGCCCTCTCGTACCAGTACACCATCCCAGAGTGGCTCGTCCCTGCTGTGAACGCTATCGCTCAGCGTGACGTAGCGTTCGACGACCACGATTTCGAGCGGCTGCGTGTGCTTGGGGACTCCGACGATATGTTTAGGTTCATGCTCAAGGTCGGACGGGTTCGGGACTCGTTCAAGCCACAGCCGACGTCTCGACCTCGTCCAAGTGCTTGCCGACCCCAGGATCCGAGTTCCTACTATCGTCAAGATCTGCAATGCCAGCGCCACTCCTTGGGAACCCTTGAATTTTGTAAGCAGGCGTTGGAAGACGTAAGACACCCTGTACCCCTACCAACCAGGGCCGAATACGACTTCACGCAGGAGATTCTGACCGAGTTTGACATGTCGAGGTCGATTTTGCATCGCATTCAATCTCTCAGCAGTGTACCTTCTCGTGGTCCCGCCATCACGCTTACATATCACCAGGTCATCATTATGTTTCTTGTCTTGGTTGCGGTTGTGGTTGCTGTTGCGGTCGTTTCTCAAATGTACCCCGTGGTAAACGTCTGACTCGGATCTGGAGAGAGAAGGGTCACGCCTGTCAGCTCATGTCGTAATTGAGAATTAAGACCGTTTTGTACAACCAACCTCCTTTTGTGTGCTAGGCTTATATAGGGATTGCAGGGTGATGTCCCTGAAACGCGTCTGCCTCGTGGGAGGCCAAGAGCCCCTGAGAGCGGAGCTTTGTGCTGCATAAAAGTCAGCAGACGACGCCACAGCGCCCCCTGCATCTCTTCTTCGTGCGTTTGCCCCGATCGCTTCGGCCCACCCTCTATTTCGCTCATCCCAGCCGCGCAGCCCGCACCCCCGCGCCCCGCAAGCAGACGCACACCCCCGCACCACGTTGGCCGTCCATGTCCAGTATCGCCATGTTGAATTTCACCAAACCGATATATAGTCTTTGCCCCACGTAAGCCTGCCTGCGTCGTCTATCGTGAGCGTCGCTGATCGGTCTCAGCAACGGAGCTCGTCGGTCCGTTGGGGAGGGGGCTTCTCGCGACAGGGCGCTTGCAGTCTGCCGGCTGCAGGGCGCGCAGGACGAACTCTACTATTACTCCACTACGTTCTCTGGAGGGCCCGGGGTGCGCCTCTCCCTCCTCGCCATCTCTGCGATCGTTTGCTGACCTGGTGCATGCAGTGGCGTTTTTGACACCCCTAGACAGAAATGCCCTCCAGACATAGGAGGGTCGTCGGACTGGGTGAGAGCCAGTCCGGCGCCGAACTTTCTGCAGTATTCCCCGTCGTCCAGCACCCGCTCGCTATCGCCCGTCTCCGTCTTCGCGTCCGGCGTCGTCTTCCCGCCGACGCCGCCGCTCGACGCCGCGGACCGGTGCGACCCGTTCCTCGCGCCCGTGCCCACTAGCTATGGGTACGATGACGCGCCCGCCTCGGTGACCCTGCCGCGCGCGATCCCCGCGCGGCCGGGCTCCTCCGCACTCATCACACCGCCGCTCACGCCGGAGGACGACGGCCCGCTCGCGGCGGCGCCGGCGTCCCCGGCCGCGGACGACGCGTTCGAGTTCCTCAGCACGCTCTTCCCCAAGGACGGCGTGCGCGCGCTCCCGCACGCCCGCAAGGTCTCGATCGACGCGCCCGAGCTCGGCGCGGCGTTCGAGGGCGTCGTCCTCGCGCTCCCTGACGAGCCCAAGACGTTCTACGTCGACGGCAAGAGCGCCGCGTCCGTCAACCTGCGCGAGAGGTAGCCAGCGTTGCTCGCGTGTACCGGATTCATCGCTGACGTGCGCCCAGCATCGTCGCGCTCCTGGACCTGGCGGATGAGCAGCTCGAGTGCACTGGCCTCGTGATCACGCTCGAGCGGTCCTCGCCTGTCCTTGGCGAGCTGCTCCATGCGCTCATGTACGTCGGCGGCGTTGTCGTGACCAAGCCGCCGTTCGAGGTCGACCCTGCGTTCGTCCTCGTGGGCCTTGAGCTGTAGGCGGGTGTGTGCGTGAAAAATGCGAGCGTGGTGGGATGTATGTATTTGCCGGATGAAAATATGATGGTGCTGGTACCCTCATCTGCGAGTGAAGCGGGCGGACGAATGATCTTACGGCGAGCTGGAAGATGCATTTTCGCCGATGACCCTCTCTGCTCGGCGGCGTCATCTCCGGCGGCTCGGTGCTTGTTGTCCTCGGATCACCATGTGCAGCGTAATCGGTGTCCTCGCGGCTCTCCCTCCTACCTCCCAGCCTACGACCTAAAACTAGTGCCATGGGCGCTATCCTCACTACACTCTGTGGCGGCAAGCAGGACGAGGAGCGCCCGCAGCAGGGCTACCCTGGGGCCCAGCAGCAGCAGCAGGGGTACCCTCCTCCTCAACAGCAGCAACAACAGGGGTATCCACAACAACAACAGCAGCAGCAGCAGTCATTCCCCCAGCCGCAGTACCAGCAGCAGCAGCCCCCGTCATTCCCTCAGGCGCAGCCACACCAGCAGGAGAACGCCTGGCAGCAGCCGCACGGGCACCACACCAACAACCAGCACCACCCGCACACGAACGGCAACGCACAGGGCCATGCGCAGGGCCACGCCACCCCTCCTCCGCACGGCCAGTCGCACCCGACGAGCCCCGGCCCGCACCGCGCCCACGTCCGCCTGCCTCTCCCTCCTATCCCGTCTCTCCCCCACTCACGCTTGTGCCCACAGGACCAGGACCAGATCAACGCGCGCAACCCCGAGTACACGGCGCTGCGCGCGCGCGCGAACGAGGAGGGCGACGCGATGGCGCGCGCGTTCGACGACGCGCACGCCGCGCACGAGGCGCATGACGGCGCGCGCGCCAAGCAGCTCTCCGACCAGGGGCGCGCGCACCAGCGCGAGATGGAGCGCCTGAACGAGCAGGCCTCGCGCTGGATCTTCACGGGTTTGTCTCTTTGGGAGCGGAGGGGGACTGCGGCTGATGCATTGGGCAGAGAACAACAAGAGCGTGCGCCCCGGCGAGGTCGACCTGCACGGCCTGTACGTCAAGGAGGCGATCCGGTATACGGACGAGGCGATCGAGGACGCCAAGCGCCGCGGCGACCCCGAGGTGCACCTCATCGTCGGCAAGGGCATCCACTCTGCCGGCCACGTCGCGAAGATCAAGCCGGCCATCGCGGACCTCATGCAGAAGTGAGGCGCTTCTCTTTGACACATGGCACGCGCTGACGGTGCTGCCAGGCATAACATGGTCGCGGCGATGGACCCGCACAATGCGGGCGTGCTCATCGTGAGCCTGGACGGCCAGGCACGCGGCGACCAGCGCGCGATCGGCGTCGACGACATCAGCGGGAAGCTCGAGCGGAACGAGCAGTGCGTCGTCATGTAGTGTATTCAAGAGATGTATGAGGGAAGATCTGCATGCATGCAAGGTCGTGAACGTCTAGTCATCATCCTCCGCCGCGCCGCCGCCGCCGCCGAACGCGCCGCGGATCGCGCCCATCCAGCCCATCTTCTCCGCAAAGCCGACGATGTCGCCCATGATCTTCTGCGCGTCGCCGCCGGCCTGCGGCGGTGTGGCGGGCGCGGGCTCGGGCGCGGCCTTGGCCCGGTCCTTTGTCTTTGTCTTTGTCCGCGAGCTCGTCTTGGTCGACGTCGAGAACTTTGTGTTCGCGCCCGGCTTACCCTTACGGGTGCGGCGCGGCGGGTCCGTGTTGCCCGGGGCGTTGATGACCTCCCAGAGCTTGGCGCCGACCATGCGCGCGACGCCGCCCGCGCCGCCCGCGAGCGCGCTCTGGATCGCCGCGAGCGGGCCGCCGTCGCCGCCGCCCTGGCCAGCGAGGTAGCCGACGCCACCCATGAGCGCGCCGAACAGAGTCCCCCACTTGGCGAACCAGAGCGTGGTGCGGACCATCCAGCTCGTGGTGCGGTAGAAGCTGAGGAGCGCGAGGTACGCGCCGAGGAGCGTGATCACCGGCGGGAGGATCTTCTCCGCGTCCCACGCGCCCGGCCGCTGCGACGCGACGCCGAGCACGACGTCGTACAGCGAGTGCGCGAAGGAGACGACGTGCGCGAGCCCCGGGACGATCACGTTGTCCACGAGCGAGGGCGGGAGCTTGGTCGCGAGCCAGTCGAAGGCGGGCTCGAGGGCCACGGGCAGGCCGTGCTCGTCCACCTCGAAGTTCATCGCTGGTGGTTGTGGGTGAATATTGTCTTTATGCAAGCAGGATACTCACCCACTGCTATCAGATGTGGATGTGCACGCGTCAAGAGACGCAACGTGGAGTCTGGACTCTGGCGCGCCACGGTCACCTGATGCGCAGAAGCCTCAATCACTGCCTCGCGCGCACCCCGAATTCTCAGGGCCGCGCCAATGGGAGCGTGAGAACAAAGCTCTTCATAAATACCCCGCGCGCTTCTCACGCCGTCCCCAGGTCTTTCCTCAATTTCCCTTTGCACCACCACCCACCCACCACCCACCCCGCCTTCCCTCGCCATGGCATTCAAGCGCAAGCTCGACTTCGACGACGAGACCGCCGCCGCCGCCGTACGCCACTCCGCCTCACATGTTATCTTATTGCGCACGCACTCACACTAGCGCATGCAGGCGCCGAAGCAGCTCAAGCTCGTCCCGTTCCCGTCGTACACGGACACGGACGTCACCATGGCCGACGGCGACGCGTTCGCGTGGGCCCGCCCCGCCTCGCTCTCGACCGCGTCGTCCGTCAGCTTCGCGAGCTCCGCGCCCAACAGCCCCGGTGCGCTAGCGCATATATTCTTCTTCCCTGCACTGCCCCGCTGACGCCGCGGACAGTGACGCTCCGCGCAGAGTACGTGCCCGAGCTCTCGCGCTCGGCGCCCAAGCCCGTCGGCCTCATCGGCTGCGCCGTCCTCGGCGACAGCTTCAAGCACCAGAGGTACTGCCCCCCCCGCCCTTCCCCGCTGTCCGTGATACCTGACACTGGCGCGCGTCCAGCGAGAACTGCACGCAGCTCCCGAAGCTCCGGATGGCGTGTGCGGCAGGCCCCGGGCGCGCGCGCACGATGTGGAGCAGCTGCGAGCAATGCGGTGCGATCGCCATGGTCGACCTCGACTGATCTGTCCAGCGCCGCCACCCGTCACCGCCGCCACCGCCTGTCTCTTGCTCTCGCTTGTCCCCAGACTCCCTCCGCCCAACTCGCTCCGCACGCAGTCTACTCGCCCGCACTTACCACCCTTCAACCCCGCCGCGACACCCACATCTCCCGCCTGACCCGCCGCCCTCTGCTCTCGGGGCACTCGTCGTCGGCTTATCCCTTTAACTTGCACACCCCACTTCGTCTCGTCTATGTCTAATGTCGTCCGCTCTTGATGTATTGTAGCTATTGAACGCATATTCTATGAAGATACATCAAACATATTTCCGTGTCGGGTGATGACCAGGGGTGGCTGTGCTTCTTATTTGACAGTAAGCTGCTGGGCAAGACCCTTGTCTTCCTCCTTCATCTGCTCTCGCCATTTGCGCGCTCTTGCGCGCCCTGTACCTGCTACTGTCTCCCGCAATAGATCAAGGACTCCGCCCTGGACTCGGGGCACTTGCCGGTACCAACCAGCGGCCCCAGTTCAGCCTCTACGGGCACCGCATCAACTCTGGCCAGCTCTTGGCCTTCCCAGGCTGTTTCCGGCCTCACCAACTCAGATTGTGTCCAATCCCCAAGCAATCTTCAGCATCCAGTAGGCATTCCCCTGAGCTACAATTATCTGGCTTGCACAGCCCAGTTTCTGAGCTTGCACATCAGGAAGTGCACCTTGGTGCCTCAGGCCCCTGGAAGCACCCCAGGGCTTCCAGGGCCTCTGTAGCACCTCCTATGGCCCCGCCTAGCTGCATATAGGCTGTCCCTGGCTTTTTAGCAAACTTGACTCCACTGCCAAGCCACCTCCAAGGTTTTGGCTTGCCACCAGCAAGCCTGCGCACCCCTGACAGTGTGTGCACTGTGTGGTCAGCAGTGGCGCAGCACATAGGCTGAAGCCATTACCAACCCAATTAGTGATGCTATAGCAACTTCCCCACGTTGCCCTTACACTCATTCCAACCATACACCTTGCAGCTCCAACCCTGACTTGGCCTCCTGGCCTCCCAACCCAATCCTGGTCAGATCTCCTCTGATCCTCCTGTTCCTTCTGATTGGACTCTGCATACTGATTCCCCTCCACATGTGCTACAGCAACAGAAGCCAAAAGACACTACCCCAGTTCAACCCCCTCTTGGGTGGCCAGGCGCGTTGAGTTGTCCCATCTTGCTTCTTCTTTTGCTGTGGGCCTGCATGTATGTCTAGTAATATATATATGATTCAACAGGTGTACAGTGGCCTACAATACTGATCAAGTGTTTCACACTTTTTACAAGATCACTTTAC
>LCTX01000209.1:140978-154456 GCA_002233555.1 Limonomyces culmigenus | reverse complement strand
ATCCCACCCCAGTGACCACCTCCTGTGCAGGACCAACAGCCCCTGCTGAGACTTACCACCACCTGCCACCATGTGACCATGTATGCTGTGTGTGGCTATGTTTGTGTTTGGTGCACAGTCTCTTCAAAGAGCTGTGACAATACTGATCAAGTGACATGGCTCTAATGTTTTGATTGTAGCAAAGCTATATGTGGGTATTATGGCACATAGAGGACCTTGTTTGAGAGCCAAGATGCACAGCTTTCTTCAGTATTAATTATGTGCTGCCCACACCCCACAATGCAGTGCTGTAAAGTGATCTTGTAAAAAGTGTGAAACACTTGATCAGTATTGTAGGGCACTGTATAGCAAGCTGTTTGCTCTGGATTGCTCTATAGCACGCTTGTAGCAACCTCATATCCAGTTTGTGGCTATGGATCTGTTCATTTCCTGTACCATATCCCATTGTGTCCAGCTAGAGTTGCGTAAAAGTGGTGTATAGCACATATATACTGATTACTTACAACTGCGCTACTCATCTGTAACGCCACGTTGCATCCTCAGCCGCCAGTGCCTGTACTGCCAACGAACCTGATCTCCAAACGCACCACTGTGGTACTGCACGTCTGGGACCATTGTCAGGTATGCCTGCAGGAGCGTTGCAAGTGGGCCCGTGGGTTCCCAGATTGCTGGGCAGCCAGGGAACAGCAACGCAACGTTGCGCTAGATCTGCGTGCTTGCGGGCACGCCATTGTGGCCCCCAAGCTCTGCGTCCACACCCAGCATCTGGCGCGCGGGCATGTTGACAAGGCTTGCCCACACAACTGCGCACACGCTTGCAGGCACACCCTCCTGCTGCAGCTGTGCAGCCATGTTGCTCCGCCACAGTGCGCCGCTTGGCATCGCTGCAAGCAGCTGTGCCCACTGCAGCCTGTGCTGGCAGTGGCTCCCCACGTCCCCATCAACCGCAGGGAATACTGGGCGCACAGATGGCGGGTGTGCTTGTTTGCCAAGTCGATGCTTGGATGCATGTACGGCGGGCCAGGCGGGCCGGGCCCAACAAGCTTGAAGTGGGTGTCCTGGACCTGTGCAACGTCAAACCTTGGTGTCTCAATCTTTGGCATCTGTAGCACCTGCACCAAGAGCTTGGAGTGCACAGAGCGTGTCCAGCTGTGCACAAACTGCAGGGTGCATCCCTGCCCAGCAACGACCGGCGAGTCTGGGAGCAACACTGTTGACGGCAACAGCAGCACAGTGTTGAAACCCAAGTTGGTTGCTCCAGGATGCACAACCACAACAAAGCTCACGGTGCAGAGTCTGCTTGTCTTTGTGCACGCTTGGCGGTAACTGTATCCAAGAATCAGTATACAATACAACATTGAGTAATGAAGGTGTATTACATGCTTGGGCCCACAAACAACAACAAGAACGCTGAGTACGTGCTATACTGTATCAACTACAAACCCATAATTGAAAAAGGCAGTTGGTAGCAAGACAGTGGCCACGCAAGCAGCAAGCTGAGTGCCAAGCTATAACTGTGATAAGAAGTTGCTGTGGAATGACGTTACTGCAGGCAGTTTGGCAATGGGAAACATACATACAACTCATGACATTCCTGGGCTGAGACTTGGAGTGGTTGCAATTGCACCGCAAGGGGATCAACTAGAGGGTGTCAGATGATTGCAGAAGGCACAGTTTGCAAGAGAGAACACAACTTACCTATCCATGTACCAAAGGACGGTGTGGAACGTTGACTGAAAACTGCCATTGGTCCATTCAACCGTCTTATGACTGGACGCCTTAGTCAGCAATATAGATATTGGTGTACATATACACACACACCAGGCAATGTACCACCGGTTTGAGTGGACCAAAATTCGAGTGTATCAGGATAAGGAGCACTGAGAGGCGTGCAGTATACCCAGTGCTTATGGAGCTAGTTCTGTCATGCCCCAGTGTAGTGCCATAGCTTAAGGCATAGAGGCACTGACCTCTATAAGGTGAGTCCAGCAACTGTGTGTCAAACACAGAGCTGTGGTCACTGTATTGTGCCCAGCAAGGTGGTGAAGGAGGAAGAAGAGGAAGAGGAGGAGGACCAAAAATTGCAAGATGTGTCAGCCTTGGATCATGCAGGTTGCCACATCCAACTTGTTGGCTTTGCAGCTTATCCCAACACCACCATGGTCCTTCTTGCATCTCCTTCCAATCTATCCATATCATAGCATATAATTTGGCTATGGCATCCCATTGCCGCCGCCAAATGCATTCACAAGCACGCAAGTGCGCTGTTCCAATAGCTCAAGATTGAGTGCAAGGCAGCCGCGCGTCCCATGCAAGGTGAGCACGCTTTCAGGGACCAAGGATGGCGCAAAGGCAATCATACCAACTGGCAATACCATTTTTAGCCTCTTCCTGCATCCACCATACCATGCGTGCAGGTACAAGATCTGGTCTGGCCTTGGCACTGACACAGATGACAACATTGTTGGTGTCACCCACTGATCCCTGGGTGTTGTTGCAGACCACGTCAGCAGGGATGGTGAGCACAATGCTTTAGCCTCCAGATCGCACAATATACTGATCAGTTCTATCCTTTGGCCAAATTTCTGGGATCTAGCTCAAGCTCAACGTGGTCCATGTGTTCTGCAAGGGCAAGAAGCCTATCTGGCCGCCACCAGCCCAAAAATATCAAGTTTGTTGTGCAGAAGCTCTGTGCTTTTGAAAAGCTCCTGCGCAACTACTTGCTGTGGATTGGCTGGGTGGTCCTCATCTAGGCCACCCAGCCAAACATGCTCTGGTCAAATACGGCAGGGCTTGGGGCCTCAGCAGTCAAGAAGGCAAAAAGGCATGCAGCCCCTCTCAAGTCTGCCGCAATGCACACAAGCCACATCTGGCCGGCAGAGCGCAAGGTGTTGGAACGCCGTCACGCGCCGCCAATGCTGCATCAAGTCCGTGGGGTCAAGCCTGGCCTTGCGCAATGTGAGGTACACCTTCACGCACAAGTTGTCTGTGCCACACCACACAAGCGCACGCATGCACGTGTTGTTGAGCGTGCCTGCATCACTGAGGTCAAGCACCTCAAGTGCAGGTGCTGTGTGGCAGAAGGCATGCAGGAGATCTGGCGCCATGCTGGACAGCCTGGATACACAGAGCACTTGCAGGCGGAGGGGGCGTGTGGCAACACAACAAGAACATTGCATGTTGCGCTGGCAACCGCTGCAAGTGCACACATGTCAAGCAGAGTGGGCGCAAGCACACTCCCACCAAAAAGGGATTCATATGGGTTCAAGCATTTTTGATGAGGATATAGTTAATGTAGCTTTGAGATATTTACAAAACAATGGTGCATCAGTATGAGTAAGGTGTCTGTTCCTCCCTGTGATGCGGGGAGTTTGATTCTTGCTGGGGCCACCTTTTTTTGGCTTGCCTTGACATTCACCACAACCAGGTCTATAGCTACAGGATGACAACTGTAGCCACAAGTGCAGCTGCTGAGATATAGAGTGCTATGAACTGGTATGAGACCAGTCTCAGAGCTATGACAGCTATCAGAGCTTGATAGCCAGGCCCTTACTATGGTGCACAGACAGTTTTTCCTGATTTTGGGCAGTGGTACCAGCAGCTGGTTGGCAAAGCAGCGCCTTTGGCCTTGGTCACACACATGAAGCGCAAGCTCATGCACGCTCCATGGATGCTCATGCTTGATGACGACTTTCTGCATGTCTTCAAGCACGGCAGTCTAATCAAATTCCAGGACAGAGTCAAGTGACTGGTCTTCCTGTACATATTTACCTACTCTGTCAATTATCCTGAGAAGTAATGTTTTATACAATGCTGAATCATTCTTTCTGAAATTGAGCATTAGATGTTTGCTTGCTTCTGTCCACAACTTGGCAAACATGCCGTGCCCACAGTGCTTTGTGGTCAAGGACAATATCATCCAGCTTGGCACACACCACAACATTACTTGTGCTTTCAATGCACAGCAAAACAACCTGTGGCTTCAGGACATCATTGCCAAGGCTTGACACTTGACATTCAAGAAGGGGCACATTGTTGACAGCAAGTATGTCAATGCAAGCCTCAAGGATGTCTCCCTTGTGCCAACTGTAGTAAGTGCTGAGGCCACTATACTGAAAGCATCTAATTTGCACATCTACAGAATGCATTTGGTGCACGACTGTCTCTGTGCTGTCCAAACTACAACTTCTACTTGCTCTTTGTTCCTGATCTGCTCCACAAGATTGAGCTTGGTGTGTGGAGGCACCTCTTTACACATCTTGTGCGTATCCTGTACTGCATAAGTATCAAGTCTGTCCATACCTTATTCCTTGGATGCACAGTAAGCACATCCTTTGCTTTTGATGCCAAGCTCATCATCAAGTAAGTGCCGCAATATCCCTATGTTTGGACACAACACCATACATTGACTCTCCATTGGTACCTTGGCAATGAAGAAGTTCGCGGCTCAAGATCCTGAAAACATGTTGCAGGTGTGACTGATCAATGTGTTTTGTTGTGTGCACTGACAGATGTCATCTCAGTGCGCTATCCCTGCGTTTGATGGACTCCTGGGTGCACCACATAACAAACATTGTCCTGAACTGCCTCTGGGACTTGGGGATGGTGCACGGCGTTGACAAGCTCCATCTTCAGACTGAGGGCACACATGCCTTGGTCAAGACATCAACAACTAGCTGGGGTGTCTCGAAGCAGCAGTTTGTTGATATCACTTGTGCAGCCTTTGCAACTTCAGAGCTGCCGGGAGAGGCTGCTGCCTTTGAACGGCACGCAGCTAAGTCTGCTCAGAAGGCCATCAAGTCTGGGAAGTGTTTGGGTTGTACCAAAGGTCCCCAATTCACTGGGAAGTCATACTTGGTGACCACATTCAAGGATCACAACCTTGCTCACTAACACACTGCTATTTCTGAGTTTGGATCTACAGACAACTACTCAACTCAGATTGTGAGACTGCCTTTGTCATCTTGAACCACTGTAGACACTGACCACAAGAGATCTAGGGCAAGCTCAAGCACCGCAAGGTCAAGGCTTACTATGCCCGCACAAACAAGACTAGCAGAGCAACAAGCCAGATTGCTGCCCAGTACAATTGTGGTGTGGTACTACATCAAATGTGTGCTTGCATTGATGTCCTTGAGCATGCCGCTGTTGCTCAAGATGTGTCTAGATCTTGTGCTGGGTACTCTGCCAACAAGGAGGCAGACAGCCCAGCTCCTTCCTGATTGACCCCAAACAACCTGGAGCTTCAATACTGGGTCTCTCATGATGTTTGCAGCAAGAACACCCTTCACATTGCTCAGTACATGGGCAAGCATCCTGGAGATGCTGCACTGGCTGTACATCAATCCCATCACTTCCTGCTACTCATGCTCACAATTACTCATGTCAGGACTTTCACACTTGCCTTACATTGCAGCTGTACAAGCGGCTTACTGCACAGATCGGCAACAGTGAAGGCTATCTCTTAGCACTGATCAAATCTGACAAGATCTTCACTCACAAGAAGATTGTCATCTATTCAACTACCTACAACTTCCAGGAATGTGCCTATAGCATCAAACCTACATCCCACTGCAACATCATGGTTCATGTGCCCTCAGACGCTGATGAACACTTTTACTACAAGTGGGTTATCTTGATCCTCAATGTGTTGTGTAAGCTCAAGAGCAATGACAACTGGTGTGCCATGGACGTACTGTCCATCTGATGGTTTGCTCAAGAGGACATTTAACTGCAGCAACTCCCTCAAGTGGGCTGGTTTGACTTGGCAACCAAGCACAACATGGCATCTGGCTTTGTTGACCCTCAGCTTGTGATTTGTGGAGTGCATGTCATACCAGCATTCAGCCAGGGAACAACGCAGGACAATCTACAAGGGTGCTCCACCACTTGAGTTGGCAGTGTCAACAATTTGGACTGGTCCTGGTACAAGATCAACATGTAAACTAGTGTGCCACCTGTCTCTGAACTCCAGTAACCGTTTTTCTTAGCTTTGTCAATTGGGACATGCTCATGCGACACCTTGGAGGAGATATAGGACACCGTGGAGACAATCCCATTGCCTCCATGCAGGTTTGTGACAGCCTAGTGAAAGGCGCCAGCTCAGTCAATTGCGGTCTGCAAGTCGACCACCTCTCTCCTGAAACCAAGATTGACAACAACAATCAGAAGATGGAGAGCATAAGTGGATCCCCCAGTACTAGTGCTGGAGGCAACAGCAAAGGAGGCAAGGATGCAGAGGAAGTTGTCAACAACAAGGTGCAGCAGGCGGAGGACAAGCAGAGCAGGAGCAGCAAAGACCAGGATTATGATCCTGATGTCAAAGACAACAACTCCAACAGCAGGAGCAAATCTGGCAGCTTGCTGGATGATCAGACAAAGATTTGGACAATTCAGATGAGGAGGAGGTTGGAGGGCCATCAATGTAGGTATGTATTTTATATGTTTTATTCAGTAGACACAGAATCATGACTCATATATGAGTAACTTTCCACCTATTCATTGTGTGAATTTTTACTACATGCAACAAGTCAAGGAGGCGTGAGGATGTCAAACAAGGCAAAGGTGGAGGTGAAGCGCGGCCAGGTCACAGCCACAGAGCCAGCTCTGTCCAGGATTTGACCTGTCTGCCAATGCCACCCCCCATCACCCAACCCACATCTGCTCTGGATGCAGCAGGAAGCACACTGTCATTGACTGTCCACTTGCCAAGGCCAACACTTCAAGCAAGCGTTTGGCACCATCTGCTTATTTGCACTGAACTTTTTGATCAATACTCTACCATTCCTCATCTTACAGTGACAGACAAAATTGATCAAGTGTTTGGGACTTTTGGATTAATTCATTTATATCTTCACATCAATCCATCAAACCCAAACCCAAAATATGAATATAGCTATGGTGGCTTCTCAGCTCTCAAACGGGCCACTATACATTCTATGAAATCGAGTTTTGCATGTGCTGCCAATAAAACATTAACCCCATCTCATTTGATCAATTTGGCACTTCTGATCAGTTCACTGTTGTTCTGCCCTTCCACCACTTGAATCATAACCAAACGTCTTTCAAATAGTTGTATCCGTAACTCACTACCATGAACACCTATTCATGACAGACATATGCCTAAGGGGAGCTTCAAACTAACTCTGTAATATTTTGCTTCATGTACACACTACAAGCCTATAATTTGATTGTTGCATAAACATATGGCTTTCCACTCATCAGAGATTCTTATATTGGGCTTTTCTGAGCCTTTGAAACATTTGCCAGGACTTAAAAGCTTTCTCAGGCTACTTTAATGACAGTGTCTGAGTGATCACATATGACACCCGGACATTGGCAAGTCTGCGGGAACCTGATATTGACCTGGCATGTGTCTGCCAGGTTGTGCCAAATGGCCAACCTGGCCAGGTCCATATGCCAGGTTGGATGCCAGGCTTGGATTTGTGAACCTGGTACTCTGCTGGCCAAGTTCTGTCAGATCAACCTGGTACCCAGCTTCCAGGTTACCATTCCGCTCCTCTCACTGCTTGGTTGCTCAGAAACACAATCATATTCATATGTAGGTAGCACATATAAGATAGCCAGTATATACTGGACACCACTATACCCTTACCCCAATCCAAGTGCTTGTCCTTGATGCCACAAGCTCAAATGTCCTATCATGAGAGTCAGTTGCAATGGTGCAGAAGGTACCAGTGTCCTGACTCACAAATTTGGGGAAGCAAAGGTGATTTTGAGCCCTGTGATTGACTGCGGCAGCTTTGAGCTTAGCAAGAAGCCAGTTTGGCCTGCCCATGAGCGCAACCTCAAGCATGCCTTGTCAAGCACCTTGACAAGCCAATGCGCGGCCTTGCGTGGCTTGCTGTCCAGGTTGTAATGTAGGCACTGCTTGAGCGCAGCAAGCTTGCTTGTCTGCAGGGAGCTGCCTGGCTGAAGGAAAAAGTACAAGCTGGCACGTGAGGAGTGCAATGCTTGGCTTTGCAATCTGCGCAAGCCGTCTGCGGTGGTGCAATCAGCCATGTGCGCCCTGCTGCGGCAGAGGTGCCTCACATGAGGTTGTTGACACTGAGCTTGATGTTGCCACCTGCAATCCCGCGCTCTACCTGCGTGCCCCACATCTTGGGCACATGGCTCAACACCGTCAACCTGCCTCAACACATGCCATGCACAAGCTGGCTTTGTAAGCGCGCTCCCTAAGCTGGACGGGTTGAGCATTGGGCCTCTTGAAGTAGTGAGCTAATGACTAGGTTAGATATGAGAACCGGCTAACTGAGATGACATCTCACCCAAGCGTCATGTACAAATATGGACATCTGTTTGACTATGTCAGAAAACAAAAGCTCATTGATTCAGAGAGAGTACTCATCTACCAAGATGGTTGCAAGGGTTGTGTCTTGAGGTGTCTTGGCTGTTGCTGCAATGATTGACAACAAAATAAGTGTGATTAATCTCATGGTGACTACCCAGGAGTCACTCACTTGAGTAACAAGCTTCACTCAAAGCAACATCAGCAGAGCCCCCTGAGTTGGCTTGAGTGCACTGGCATCTGAGGCCAAGAGGGAGGCATTGCACAACAGAACACAAAGTGTCCATCACCACCTAACCTCTAATCAGATGCCAAGGAAGGCTTACCTACCGCCATCTTATGTGGCAAAGATACTACATATGCAGGCCACTAGGAGCCAGCACAGCTGACATTGAGTGAAATGAGGTGGTGGAGGAAGACAAAGCAGAAAGACACATTGTGTGATGGCGTGTGGGGAACACATGGGCCCATGTGATCTATGACGTTATCTTTCACTTGTTGTGTCCATGTTACTGTATATTATAGCAATTTTACAAGATATAAGGAGAGGGCAAGAAGGCATGACAACAAGGGAGTAGCAGAGGACAGACAGCAAGAAGAGCAAAATCACAACAGCTCAGACTGACCATTGCAACACACAAAGAATGCATCATCTACAAGCAACAGATCAGACCAATGAGAACCAAACAAAAGACAAGATGACTCACTAGGATGCCCCTTGGCGTGCACAAGTCAATTGTTGGGGAGACTCTGTCTCCTATGCAGCATTGCCAGCTGTGGCTTCAGCAAGTGTTTGCTTCCTTCCTTTCTTAGCGGGTGAAGTCAAGGTTGAGGTCAAAGCAATTGGAGTGGCTGTGGGTGCATATGCACATAAGGGTGCTCCCTTACACTGGCAGCAAGTGGGCACGGCCAGAACAGGCTTGGTAGTTGCTGCATTCTGACTGCTACGCCAAAGCGCTGCCTTCCCTGGCGTCTGTGCATGCGGCCTCCTTTGAGTCATAGAAAAAGTCAGATAAATCTTGCGCAAGTACTCAAATATTGAGAACCGACCTTGTTGATTGCTCCTTGTGCCAGAACCTCAAGCGCATTTGTTGGAGTAGAAGGAGGCGGCAGACAACGCCAACAAGCAACTGGGACAGGAGGCGGCAGAGCTGCATCCGGCTGAGCACACATGGCAAGTGAGGGCCCGGGGAGGCCAGAGCTAGCGAATCTGAGGCAGTTGCTGGTTTGGGAAGGTGACCCAATACAGGGATGGGTGGTGCAGCCTCCTCACAGACATCCTCATTGATGTCTTGAGGCAGGGTCATTGCACTGGCAGGCAGTGTGTGAATCTGGGCCACATGAGCAACTAGCAGTTATTGCACTGAACACCACAGATGCACACCAATGCTTTGTTGTGAGGCTCAACAGTAGCGGGTGGGGTTGATGCACCCTTGCTTGTTTTGCCAACCTCCTTGGGTACTTCCTTGGCGTACTCAAAGACCACTCTAAATCATGCATAAGTGATAGCAAAAGGGTTTTCATGTATAGTACTTACACCCTGAGGTGGGCAAGAGTCTCCTTGGCCCAATCAGGATTGTCCTCAAAAGTCTTTTTCAGCACATGCTGGAATTTGTACTAGTCCCATTGGCAATCCATGTTTTCCTTCATACTCTAGCCAGACAGGACCACACAAACCTACACTTTTGTCTGAATAGAACACATCAAAGTAACAAGTCAACTTACAGTGGTAGCAGTATAAACAACCATGCCCATGGTCACCTTGTCCTTGAGATAGTATGTGCGCAAGTGGGACTTTGCCTTGTTGCCTGGAACAGGGAGAAGTGGCATTGCAGTGGCGGCAGTTTGGTCAGTGTAGATGTGGATGAGGGCCTTCATGGAGATTAGCATAAGTTTGCATGGAATGAAGGTTCAACAACTCACACAGATGAGTAACTCACCATGGCAAAAGTCTTGGAGTGGTGTGAGCTTGTTGTACGGCACAGTGTTTGATCAAATTGTGCAATGACCAAACATCCACATGGGCCAGTCTTCAGACTTGACATGGATCTTGCCACCTTTGTACTTGGTCATCCAGCTGAAAGACTTGAGTTGGGTGAGTCTCCGGCTATAAAGAAATGCGCTTACGCTTTTGGGTCTCTGTCAAAGTGTCCAAGCTCCTTGACAGGGGCCAATAGGCAAGCTGTCTTGGTAGTGTCAAATCCAATTGTGTTTGTGCTGCCAAACACCACCGGGCCTGGCAGGCAACCGCAAGACACAATAAGCGCGGTCATAAGACTGAAGGTTCTTCTTCAGTGCACTGTGATTGTTTGAGCAAGTCTTGCTGATCTTGTTCTGCAGTTTTACATTGCGAAAGTGAGATGCAGGTACTACAGCTGGTATACACACAGCTTACCTTTGTAACTAGATTGTTATACAGCTGTGCGTTTGAGATAGCAATGAGTGTGTCCCTAATATTGTGGTGACGCCGCTCAACAGTGGGCTAGCAACAAAGATAGTTGGCAAAGCTGGGCATGTTGCTTCTATAGGAATGTTAGAATGGAACAATCAATGGAACAATCAGATGTGATGGGGGCATACATTAGATTCCTCTGCGACTTGGTAGAGTCCTTTCCAAGTGCATAGCATGCCAGGGCAGTGTTGAACACTATGCGCGGCTCAAGCAGCGGTGCATGAATGCAAATAACCTCCAATACTGTGCCAATGTACAGCATGAGAAATGCTGTATTGGCTGTTCTGCGTAGTATCAGCATGAATCTGTGCAGATACAGCCGCGTTGACTCACTTCTTTGCTGCAGGCTGTTCCGGCCACTTCTCCTGCAGAGCCACCAACAGGCCAGTGAGTTCCAGTGAAAGTGGCACCGGCAGTGCCGCCACTGCGGTGGCTACAACAGGCTGTGCCATCAACAGTGCGCCAGTAGAGTTGTTGATGCAAGTGGTGAGTGGGAGAGGCTAGTTTCTGCTGCATGGTGCGTCTCAGATGGCAAAGAAGAAGGATGGACACAATCATGTGATTGTTCCGCAGTTTGACTAGTAACCCTCACTGTTGTTTTGCTGCCCTGTTTTTTATCTACAATCACGCAGCTAGTGGCTCACACAGCATGCAATCACATGCTGTGAGTGTCACTGGTATAACGCCTAAGTGGCTGCATTGTAATCTAACTTTCTTTGATTGTTTTGCGCAACTTGCTGTATGTCATTGCCTCCTCATCTGCTTTTGTACATGTATATGAGTGCTTTGGTTTGACCTGCATGTCTCATTGGGATTGCTCTTTCTCACTCCTGATGAGGTGGTTTCTTTTGTGACTACCTTGGGTTGCTTTCTATATCTTTGCTTCCATGCCATACTCTCCCAATCTCAATCCTGAGAAACTGTGGATCTGCAGTTCAAATGCTTGCAGACTGGCCTTTACCATGTCCAGTATTCTTTTGCATCACAAGGGTACATGTCACCATCTTTGCAGCTTTGTGCAGGATACAGCTGGGGCAGCAGCTCAAGTGGTGAATGCACCAGTAACCACTGAGTCAACCGTTTATTTGATGACAAAGTGATCATGGGTGCACCAGTGAGCTGTTTTATGATCTCCATGCACATTGCAACAGTGTTTGATCTTGAGCATAGCCCGGCAAATCCCGTTTTCCTCATACCTCTTGGTCTGCTCGCTCAACCCACCCTCCCAAGTCACAGCTCCCACCTACATGTTCAGGTCAAACACGCTACAAGCCTACACACCTGTACAAAGATATGATCCCTGACTCATCTTCTTGTGCTACTTGTGCTACTTGTCCGGCACCTGCTCCAGAGCCTTGAGTGCCTTTGCCACATCCTCAGTCCTCAACAATGCCAGGAACCTTCCCATCAAGCACACACTCTACTACAGAGTACTGCACCAAGGCCAATGCATTTTTGGTGTACCAAGTCTATCCCCATCAGCCGTTGCATGATCCTGATCATGTTGTTGCACTTAAAACTGTCTGCAATGCACCCAGGCTTGTTGATCCTCAGCTTCCTCATAACAGCAGTCATGAATGATTCTCTGGCATGACTTGTTTGATTGCTCAGATGATCCCCAACAATCCACTGGAGCCTCTTGAGAGCATATTGATCTTCCAACTGCTTTCATGGTTCACGCATCACAGTCAGCTTTCAATGGCAGTGCTCACAGACCTTGTCTCCAACGTCATCCATGCACCTGACTTTGACCGCAATGATCCAGCGGTTGTGGATTTTAGTGCTGATTGTGAATTTGGGTGCATTAATGGTGACAAGGCGCTATCATCTGCAGATGGCTGGAAAACTGGGTCTGTCACAATTGATGTGCCAATCCCAGGGCTGAAGGCCAAAGATTGTGACCCAGCCAAGCATTCATACACGGTCACAGGGCTTCATTGGCAGTCCATGACAGATGTTATGGACTTGTTTTTCTTGACCATCTTGATGGTAAAGTTACACATCACTCCATTCAAGCTCTTGTGGATGGGCCCAGAGGGAGAGGAGCACGCCTACTTGGAGATCTATAACTCCAATGCTATGTACACACAGTATGAACATGTTTGAGAGAGTGTTTGCAGCAAGACTGATCTGGAGATTGTGATTGCAGCAATCATGCTCTGGTCACACAGCACACACTTGGCAAGCTTTGGGACTGCCTTGCTATGGCCAGTGTACCTTTACTTTGGCAACATCTCAAAGTACATTTGCTCAAAGGTGTCTTCCTTCTTGGCCCATCACATTGCATACTTGCCCAAGGCATGTGTTGCATACTGTATCCTACATACAAAGGTGACTAACAATGCATCTCCTAGTTATCTGAGGTTGAGTTTTGAGCATGGTACAGCTCTGCAACTGGAAAACAGCTGTCAGACGCTCTGATCACGCACATGCAACACAGTATCTTCCATGCTGTGTGGAGCCTCATGCTTGACAACAAGTTTTGTGATGCTTGGCTCAACGGGCACTGGGTCAGGTTTTTGGACAGCATTGGGCAGCTTGTATTCCCTTGGATATTTACCTGCTCTGTGCTGGATAGCACTGCATCTGGCCCCACATATATTCATCTTTTCTTTTTTGGACATGCTTCTATTTCCTTTCTCAGACACATGTCTTGTTTTGGACTTTTGGCTTAGTTCTCGCTTGTTTTGGACTTAGGCTGTGCGGCCTGGGACAGCT
>LCTX01000209.1:0-140825 GCA_002233555.1 Limonomyces culmigenus | reverse complement strand
GCAAGAGCTCTGCTCTGCAACATGCTCAGCAGACTATTGGGAAAAGTAAGCACACATGAGCAGGGATCTGCAAGACAGTGCTGACTGCAATCCATCAGAGTTACGTTGGCAACTATTTGCAATCTGGCAGAGTTCCCCTGTCCAAGATGCTGGGTCTCAAAACGCTTTCTGGATGCACTGGGCACCATTGCAGACACAGCTTGGTGTTGCAAGCTTTGCTATGACAATGCTGTTTGTTGCGACACCATTACTACAGTCACACAGCGGATCTTTAAGCGTGGTTGAGCTCTTGGCAGCATTTTTGTTGATACTCTGCTCAAGGCGCAATCCTGGGTTGTTGTGCCGGTAAGTGAAAGTCTTTCTTGCCCAGCATTCATTCTATTTGTGCTCATGGATGTCTAGACTGCATTTTCTGCAAGGCTCAGTGAGCTTGGCTTTGACTACCATTGTATGCTTGTACCAGATCTTCTGCACAAGTTTGAACTTGGTACCTGGAAGTCTGTCCTGATGCATCTCATTTGAACACTGGAGTACTTTGGCAAGGAGCTTGTGCAGCAGATGGATGAGCGGTACAATCATCTTAGTGATCTGCATTGAAATATCACTCTGACGCTGCCCAGGTTCTTGGAGGTCCCAACATTTGGCTGCAGCACAATCCGGCGGGTATCTGGCAGTGTATCTGAGCTGAAGAAGCTGGCTGCACGCAATCACAAGGACTATCTGCAGGTAGGCTGTCTACAAGGCTTTGTTTGCAGTGTACTGAACACTCTCAGATTGCTATGCCTGTGTTTGAGGCGCTTTTTCCACCAGAGATTGGCCCTTTGGCTCAAGACATACTTTTCATTATGGCTTTATGGCACTCATATGCCAAGTTTTGCATCCATATCACGTCAAAACTGAGCAAGCTCAAGGAGACCACCTGCACCATGGCTCATCTCACCCAGCACTTTGCTTGAGAAACATCCAAGTTTGAGATCCAAGAGCTGAGCAAGGAGGCAGGGGTTTGTTCATGCAGAAAGTCCCGGAAGGCAGCAAAGCAAGCGGCTCCTCAATCTGCAGACACTGCTGAGACATCCACACCTGCTTGCTCACTGAAGAAGCTGCTAAATCTGATCACCTACAATTTTCACTCACTGGGCAATTATGTGGCAACCATCTGCGACTTTGGAACCGCAGAAAACCACACAACACAGACTGTAAGTAGTGTGCAATTGTGTGTGCACCTCTGCTGAGCCCCTAGCAGGACAAGCAAGAGCATTGCAGGGTTGAGCAATTTTATGTGCAAACGAACAAGCGCAAGGGTTTTGCCAAGTCCATTGCTGTGCAGGAGATGTGTGCACATTACCTGGCTTGTATTGCCAAGTCTCAAGACACAGCAAGTGTCAGGAATAGGCAACACATCTCAGGAGCGCCTTGAAGATCTTAGCTGGGCTCAGGGATGCAAGTGGCGCCGTACAAACAATGAGAAGCTTCAGCGCACCAAGCCCACCATGGCCTATCATGTCTTGCATGAATCACGGTATCCTGTCAATCTAACTATGCTAGAAATGCGTCCAAACAATCCTGCTGTTCATGTAAGCTTAAGATCTTGCTTGAAGTTGCAATCTGACCCAGTCTACCCAGGACTTCTGCATTTACTTGAAGAACCATCTCCTGGCTTGAGTGCAGGGTGCTGAGTACAATGAGGAAGAGCCAGATCACTTCACTGGCAAGGATTGCATGCAGCTCAAGATTCAGCATGATTGAATCTACCAGCACCAAGTTATTTGCAACAACTACACCACATACAACATGTGCTGGGAACAGGACTCAGTCAACCATTGTGGGCATGCCAATATCACGATCCCAGGCTTTGACAATGATGGATCAATGCAGTACTGGTACACTTGTGTTGTTGGCATCTACCATGCATCTGTGCAAGTAACAGGTGAGCATAAGCCGTGCATCATGGACTTCTTTCATGTACAATGGCTTGCACACAGTACAAGCCAGACTCACCTCAAATGGCAACTTCCACACGTTGGTTTCTATAACTCAAGTCAGTTCCCTGTCAAATTCTTTGGCTTTCTTGATCCAGTGCTTGTCTTGCAGAGCATTCACCTCATACCCACATTCTCAATCCCTAAGAGTGTGGTATATCCTTGCACATCCATAGGCCGACCAGGAGCAAAGTCCAATGTTGAGTGGGGCTGGTATTATGTTGGAATATGCGTCAATCACATCCCTTGTTGAGTCACTTCTGCTGACAGGGATTATGCAGAGCTTCTCAGACTGCAACCTCTTTGCTCTTCATAGCATGTGCTTCATGGGCCATGCCCCTTAGATGCAGCAAGCTTCCAGAGGCAAAGCATCTGCCTGGGTAGACAAAGATGACCTCCCAGAGCAGGATCTATTCAACGATGGTGTCCCAGAAGATGAGGTTGAAAAAGACAAGGATCAGGAGATGCAGGATTGTGCCAAGGGAACATTGAGCAAGTGTGCTGAGGTCACAGCCAACGAAGACATTGATGAGCTCATGGACAATGATGTTCCAATCCCCAAGCAACAGATGGCTGAGCTGGGCACCAAAGACATTGAGAAAGGTAAGGATGAAGATGGAATCAACAGCAGCAACAACAGCAGCAACAAAGAAGAGGAGTAGCCAGGAGATCAAGAGCCAGATGCAGCTGATGTTGAGGCAGTCAGGCGTGATGTCAAGGGTTCAGGCAGCAACAATGAAAACAGCGAGGAGTACAACAATGGAGGAAGTGGGTATGGCACACAGTAGTACCTATAGTTGCTGTAGCATACACCTAATCACAAGCAAGTGGCCAAGTCACCCAGAAGATGCCCAAAGCAAATCATAGACAACTGAGCTGGACTTCACATGCTCACATACAAGATTATAACACTCCAGAAACAATACTTATGAGTCTACAATACATAGAACCCAACTGGGAGTGTAGGTTAACAAATATGAAGCAGGATCAGTGTTATTGGAGGGCAAGAGATGTGTGGTGTCAGCAACTTGAACCAGCCAAATCACGGTACATGACCTATGTTGTACAATTCTTACTCAAACACATTGAAAAAAAAGGCAAAGATAGATAATGTACGTGCGTAGTTACCCTCCAATTTTTGCATCCATACAGGACGAACCCATCAAGTTGCCATTTGAATACCTCTAAGATCCCAACCTGGGAGAGCAGTGCCAGGTTCCAGAACTGTGTTGGCGCCTGCCAGGTTGCCGCAGACTTGCCAATGGAGTCTCAGGCAGCTGCAGCTGCAGCACCAATCCATGCATGCATGCAAAACTATGCACACACCTACATCATGACTTATACAAGATGAAATGACACACAAAAGACCAAGTCAGTCTCCTGTTATGGGTACCAGAGGCATCAGACTCCATGAGTTGATCACCACTTTGTTTGCTAAAAAATTTAGGGGAATGCAACCAGTACTCACTGTATATGACTAAAGTATTTGTGTTGAGCAGTTGGTTGAACATCTCATCTGCCTTTTTATGCAGTTCAAATGTCTATATCTTAGGCTAGGAATATGTGCCAGCTCCAAATCAAAGTCATCTTAAGGACACCCAAAAATGAGTAGCAAATGGCCTGGCTGCCAGGTAATTTGAACAATACAGAGATGATTTATGGTCAATATAAGGAGAGATATACTGTGTATTCCCACTGAAGATTGCGTGATGTAAGCCCTAATATAGCACCCAGGATGGGGCAAATACTGGGCTGATGAGGCCAATACAAACTACAACATCCCTAAAATTATATCTGGGAGTGCCAAGATCATTACCAAAACTTATGCACTTCAAAACCAAGTTGCAAAGACTACATCGAGTACAGAAATCATGGGGCTACTGTGCATATTTCTAGAGATGGCAGCAATCCAAAATGCCAGGAATGTGAGAGCTGTCAGATGTGTTGGGAGCATCATGGTGTGCTGCAACCATGCAGTAGTGTTGATATATAGTGCTGATAGGTGCCTAAATATTTGGGTAACCATTACTGGTGGCCCCATGGGTGGGGCGGCAAAACAATGGTGAACTGATCAGAAGTGACAAAATTGATCAAATGAGATGGGGTTGATGTTTTATTGGCAGCATATGCAAAACATGACTCTTCAGGTTGTATAGTAGCTCATCCGACAACTAAGAAGCCAGACTATCTACTTGTATGTTTTGAGCTCAGATCTTACAGCTTTGTGCCAAGTTATGAATTGATCAATCAAAAAGTGCAAAACACTTGATCAATTTTGTCTGTCACTGTATTTGCAATGGCTGTCAACTCAGACTAACTCCTATCACCACCACATATCTGCCTGCAAATGGCCCCTCCACAACCCAACATCTTGCAATCTTGCAATCAGAGATTGATTGAGAACTTGCCCTTGGATGCATATATGGTCCACAATCTGCCGCGCAACTCATCCAGGAGTTCAGAGCCTGCCATTCCTCCCTGATCTTCACCATCAAGAAGTTGAGAAAGCCCAGCTCTTTTTGCACCATCCGCCACCTGTCCTTCTGTACTGGGCCCCTTTTTGAAATTACCTCCATCAACTCTCCTTTGGACGTCTCAGCACATCCATGCATATGGACAACATTCTTTGTTGTTGCTTATCTCATTGAATCCCTGCCACCCAGATGTGAGGGTAGCATTCAGGACATACTCATGGTGTTCTGATCCATCAACCTCAGCCCAGTAGAGTGGTCAGGGATGGTGCTCAGGGCTGAAGAGGATGAGTTCTATGTTGACAATTGTGTACCCTTTGGGACTTTGACTGGACCTGGCATGTACGGTCAAGTTGCAGATGCTTTCTGTGACATCCTGTGGGCACTTGGGTTTGGACCTGTTGTCAAATGGGTCAACAACAATCTGTTCATCTGAATCCCACATGAGCACCTTGAAAGGTACAATGCATCGCTAATGCAGGCTTGGGATTGCATTGCAAACATTGGTGGATGTTATCATCACAACGCACATCTCTGATGAACGGGCGGCACTTTGCCTGATGGACATGACAAGGAATATGCCAAGGATATGTCTGCCCAGCTCACGGATCACTCTACTGATTCTGCACAATCTGATTGTGATGCTTGCTTTGCTTACACACACGCAGATGTTGAAGCCATTGCCGCCCCTGCCGGAGTGCATTTTGCTCCCAACAAGCAAGTCAAATTTGCGGCCTACGTCCCTTTCATGGGTTTCCTCTGGGGAATTCAGACCTACAACATCACCCTGCATGCAAAGTACCTTGTGGAGATCAACGCGCTGTTTGCAGAACTCTTGCAATTGGAGAACTGCGTGGTTGAGAAGACCCTTGCAAGCATTGTCAGTAAGCTTGAGCACTGTGCAGTGGTTATACAGGATGGTTGCGCCTACTTACCCTCCCTTGATTCCTGCCAGGATAGCTTCCCCAATAACCATTGTTGTGTTTACATTAAGCATACAGTTTCTGCCGCTGCTTGCAATGACTTACACTGGTGCCGGGCAAAGCTCTCATTGCCCATCCCTCCCCAATCCCTCCCTGTTGCAACCATTATCAATGATGTCCACACCTACTTGATGCAAGTGGTGCAGTTGGGATTGGGATATGGATTCACAGCAGGTGGCTTGCTTGGCAACTCAGGCCTGGTTGAAAGTTGGGAGGCTGCAACATTGGTTGGGCAGAGGCAATCGGATTTGAGTTTCTCATCAGAACTCTTGTTCTTATGGGATCCGCTAATCAGCACGTCCAAGTCTGGGGAGATAACACAGGGTTGTCCAGGGCTGGTGGAAGGGCCAGAGCCAAAACGCGCATATCAACTGCGTCTTTAGGCACCTTCACAAGCTCATGGCTGGGGCTGGATTGGACACCCACATTGACTATGTCTGGAGCGCCAAGAACCCAGCCAACACACCGTCTTGGGGAGTCTATGGACCCAGGAAGGATTTCCCCCCACCCATCACAATTGAGCCCAAACTTGCCCAATGGATCATCAACTTTGATGCTCTTGACATTGACCAACTTGCTGTCCCACTCCAAAACGTGCAGCCCAAGATTTGGACTGCCACCAAGCGGCTCTTGGACGTCCAGAGTGCAGAAAACAAGCTTGCAATTGTGCGGGTCTACCTCTGGGACAAGGAGGCGTACAACTGCAACTAATCTGGGTTTGCAACCTACAGTCCTGCTTCCACACTGCCCAACGGGTGTACCACATTGTCTACCCCCTCATCTTGCACTTGCTCCTTTGAATCAATGTCCCGCCTGCCTTGTTCAGAACCAACTTGCAGAGTGGCTTCCAGTTGGGTCTTGACAGCCTTGCAATGCCGCAGGCAGACTGGTTTCCTTCTCAGACAACAATATTTGTTGTGCGCTGCTCGCCGCCAAATTGGGCTATGAGCTGTCTACTTGGGTAACTTACGGGACAGGGTTGCTATATTATATGGCATGGGCAGATGAGAAATCCGTGCCAGAGGAGAGCCAATGCCCTGTCTCAAAGGTGCTGCTTGAACTGTTCACCTCTGAGATGATTGGTTTGTATGCAGGCACAACAGTCAAGAACGCTGTCCAGGGCATGCATGCTTGGCACGTCATCCACAGGCAGAATTGGCTGGTGCCAAAATCAGCAATGTTGGCACTGCTTTGTTCTGCTGCCAAGAATGCTCCACGCAAGTCAAAGAGGCCCCTGCATGAACCCTGTTGGATCTCTCTGCTCAAGAAGATTGCTGTTGTCCTTGACTTTAGCAACCCAAAGGACCCCACCTTCTACACTTGTCTCACCACAACTTAATATGGCACTGCATGTCTGGTTGAGTTTGTGGTACCTACTGTCAAAAGTTTCAAGCCTCAAAAGCACGTCACAATCAATCACGTTTTGGAGAGCACTGATGACAACAGTCATGACATCTGCAAGTTCCAGCTTCCATTCACAAAGACAAAGCAGAACAGCAAGCTGGTGATCTGGGCACTGCAGCCAAGCTTGGCATCTGATCCTCTTGCCACTTACCGTCAACATCTGATGCTGAATCAACCTGAGTCCAGTCACCTGCTCTTTGCATATCAAGATAAGAAGAACACTCTCACGGCCATGTCAAGGGTGCGGTTCCTTGCCTCCCTGAAGCTTGCATGCAACAAGCTTGGCGTTTGGATGCTACATGGCCATAGTCTGTGCATTGGCCACACGCTTGAGTTGCTGATCCAACAGACTCCCTTTGACATCCTGACAACAAAGGGTTGCTGGCACAGCGATTTGTTCCAGCTCTACTTGTGGGAGTACAAGCACGTCCTGGCACTGTACCTCTGAGAGATGCCAGAGTTAGAGGCTGATTTGGCTTGGCAGATGGTGCCTGGCACGTTGTCAGAGTGATGCCAATTCTCTGATGGTACAGCTGTTCTTCTGGCTGCATTGTGTTGCTCCTATCTGACAGGAGCTGGCAGTGCTTTGCGCTGTGCATTGCAATGCAACTTGTGTGTGGGAGACGGGTGCTTGCCCCGCCAGCTGACTCCCTCACATTGTTATGGTATTGCAGCAGCAACACATACTTGAGAGTGCACTCAGGAGAAAGAGCAACCCTGAGTACTGTTGGTGTTGGCATCTGTTGTGGTTTGAGCTCCAGGGCCTCTGGCCTTGTCCTGCCCTTTCACAAATGGACTTTTTGTTCTTTCTTGGATCATACATTCAGGCCTTGTGCAAGGCTAAATGAAAGGTTGCCAGGTCTTCAATCCATTGTCAACCTAACTTTTCCAGCTGTGTGAGCATCCATGATTGCGCAGGTATGTGCATTGGCAGCAGCCTGCTGTCCACTCAGAATGTTTGGGATGTCCACAACAGTGTTCCTGATGTCCTTCTTTGCTGCTCAATTTTTGTGGCTGTGCTTGGTATGTTGGACGACTTGCAGCTTGAGGGTCTGGTCAGACCTCAAAGCAATCAGCATTGGCGGCAGCCAAGCCCTTGCTCCTGTTGCCAAAGCAGCCTTGGAGGTGTTGTTGGCAGAGACAAACTTGCCACCAGTGCCCCAGTGGACATCATCATTGCCGGCTGGGCCAGGTTGGCGCTTGGGCAGCAGCTGCCCTGCTATGTTTTTGCTGGACCACATTATGTCTTGAGGCTTCATCTCCTTGCCCATTGCCATAAGGGTCTTGGTCATGGACTTGCCCTGCTTCATCTTTAGTGACTTGCGGCACTTGCTGTGTTGCTTCCTTGCTAGCTGGCGCAGCCTGTTACAGACTGTGCTGATCTTTTTTGCTTTCTTGTTGTCAGAGAGTGTGCAGTATTTGTTTGGTTTCAGTAGTCCTTGCTTGGTTTTGTTCTCCTCCTCAACAATTTTAAGAACAATCTCCCTGTTTCATGTCACCACTCTTGCTTGGACTTTACTTTTGAACTTTGCGTATATCATCTGTGCATTTTGTTCTGTTGTTTGGGTGCCTTGGACAATTTCCTTTTCTTTTCAATCTCTGTTTATGGTCCCATTGCGCCAAAGGCGCATGTTGAACCTCTACATACAAAGATACATGCAACAAGACAAAAGTAACATGTAAAACACCAAAATCTGCGCTCCTACATTGGCCAAGAGGCAGGAAGGGGGAAGGGTATCAAAGGCAGGTGACACAACCAGGTGAGAGGACTGTGCAGGTTGTGGGTTGAGGCCCAGCTGCCAGCCCTGTGCAACAGCCGGCCCAAAGGAGGGCCCAACACAACAGCATTCCGTGCAGGTGGACAAGGCACAGAGGTGCAATGTGGTAGAGCCTTGGCATCCCCATGTGTGCCAGGTCAACAGCGGCATCCCCATTCAACAGATGGATCCTTGAGCTGCCAGATGACATGCCATGTTGATGCGCCTTGTTACGCAGACCCTTCTTTGCGCCCTCCTTGCAAGCTTATCAGACACAAGTCCACTAGCTTCAAGCCCTATTGATAAAAATAGGTGGAATTTTCATAGCATTTGCCAGCTCCCCGGCCTCAAACCTGAGAAAGAGGTGTGAGCAGAGCATGTTGTGTCTCTGAGGAAGTGTGCCATAGGATGAATACTCACCTAAACTCAGAGTGACATTCCTGCCTCCAAAGCTGTGGAAGCCATTGTATGGTGATCTGCTGTCCGCCTTGAAGCACGCATGCAGGTTTGTCATTGTATGTTCCAGTCTTGAGCATGCTGACAAGCCAGCCAGAACATGTGGTAGGAGTGCTGTGTTGATGTCATCTCTCAGGTCAGGTGGCTCAGTGGTTGTGATGTTTAGGATGAGCTGTATGCAGGGCAAAGTTGTGTTAAAGAGTAGGATTACAATAGTCAGAGCAACTCTCTGTTTTTGAGAGAGAGGTGGCATGATGGGACAGGGAGGGGAGGGATTCCAAGGCCAGATTGACCAATCATCTCCAAGGTTGGCCTGAGCTGCAATGCGGTCATGATGTCACTGCGTGCAAGAAAGTTTGTCCACACTCCAACTATGGTACAAATATGCCCTACTGTCATGGATCTGCCCAGCAAACCATGACATTGCCAGCTCTTGTACCAAGTTGGCTTCCCTCCCGGTCCTCCTCCTCAGTCCGCCTCACCTCTGGTCCTCCTCCCAGGCTGTGCCCAATACTTGTACCACTGACCGGACCCCCTCCAAGTGGTACCTGTCTGGCTACATGCTATACAGCTCAGTTGGGTGTTGTGCACCCTCCTCACACCTCCTTTTTCCTTCCACCCACTCACACACCGTCCATGCGCTCCCAGACTCCTTGCACCCACTACTGGCCCTGCACCGGCTCTAGGACTTGTCCCTGGACTCAGGGTACTCCCCAGCATCGACTGACGGCTCCAGCTTGGCCCCTGCAGACCTTGCACTGGTCCTTGGGCAGCTCCCAGCCTTCCTGGACACCTCCCGCCGTTTTCTGTGTCATCAACTTTGATTGCCTCCAATCGCCGAGCGGTCTTTGGTATTTGGTCGTTATCTGGACTTACTTGGACTCTTTGGCTCGCTTGGCCCCAGTTGCGCGCTCCCACATCAAGAAGCGCTGGGAGCGCCCCTGGGCGCCCTGAGCCTTGGTAACGCCTCCTGCAGCCAAGCCTAACCACATATAGATTTCCACTTGCTTGTTGGGTGACTCAGCACCACCGCCAAGCCACCTTCGAGTTTATAGCTCACCTCCAGCAAGCCTGTGCCCCCCTGACTGTGCAATTCCTGTTTGGGAATTCCCTGAATTGCCCCCCTTGTGATCCCTTTGTCTCCTCATGAACTCTGACCATGTAGGGATGTGCTGTTGATTTATACATCCTCCAAACTTGGCAACCACCAATGTTTCCCTGATCTGCATGTATTTCCACCCCAGCCTAAGCTCACTAGGAGCTCAGCTTTTATCTCAACTTTGTTTCCCCTACCCATGGTTCAGACTTGACTATCTATATTGCCTATGCAATCTATCTTTCCTTTGCTTGCCCTAGGCTATGCAGGCCCGCTACAAGACCTGTGTGTTAGTGCATCTCTGAATAGGGTACCATGTGGTCAGCAGAGGCACAGCACATACGCTGAAGCCAAGCCCTTGTTCCCAGCACATTTCCTGAAGATATACTGACTCTACCAGCTCGGTAATATACCCGTTCCGACCGGAGGCTTTCCAGATCCGCCCTGGCTCCGCCTCCCAACCTCCCAACCTGGTCCTGGACCCCACTGGTCAGATCTCCGCCGATTCTCTGGTTCTCTCCAATCTGAGTCTGCATACTGATTATCATTTGCATACACTACCCTACACATCCAAACCGCTTCCCCCCAACGCTCTACACACCCTCCATCTCACTGGCAGCCTCTGTGGCCTTCCAGACTGCTGTATGGCCTCTGCACGTCCTGCGCTTGGCCTCTGACACTTGTCACTTGGTCCCTGGTCTGGGCACTGACCCACACAACCTCCAACTTGGCCTGGGCCACTTAGAAGCCAACTGGGGGCCACACAATACCTTAACAACTATGGACAGAAGACAGAGTCTGGAAAGTGTTTCAAAAGAGTAAGAAGACCCCAGGCCTAGACAGAATCCCAACCATGAGCTGTGGCAAGAACTCATAAGACAGTACAGAAGGTTGGAGAAAGAAAAGAAGCCAGGGTTCAACATAGTGAACCATAGTGAAACACAGCTGTACCATCTGCCCCATGCAGGGCTACACATGTATATATAGATGTAGATGCTTGTGTACATGCATGTCACTGAGCGCGTCTCAGGGTGTGGGGGAGGGCGCAGCTGCGGTGCCAAGATTGGTGGTGCCAATTGCGGCAGACAGGGCTGAGACCAGGCACAGGCTGGACTGGGATTGCGGCAGATCACCCCAATAACCATACAGCTGGCGCTATGAGACACAATCAGCAATGGGGGAAGGCAGGTGGGAAGCGCTGAAAGGGCGGACAAACAGGCGCGCTGTTCAGCAAGTGTGCTGGCCGATGGCGACATAGCAGAGAGAGGGCCACGGCCAGCACGTGGGGAGCTCTGCCCCAACTTAGGTCTCAGACGCCACACCGGTCGCTGTTTCACTTTGCTGGTCTGACCAAGTATGCTGTATGTTTTTCATCAAACACATATTGATGCCACTGTGTCCTATGAGTATTTGACCTCAGAAACATGTGATGCAAGACCATTGGGTGACAAAGCCAAACTGGAAAGCATTTGGTCAAAAAGTACTGTACAGTCCAACCAGGCTATTCCCAACATTCACAGCATCACTCATCACAAACATTGTGTAGGAACTTAGCAGGCAAATGGATGCTTCTGCTGCTACAGGATGTGGGAGGGATACAATTGTAAAGAACTATGCTGCTACAATTACAGGTATGGGAGGTATCAGAATGCACGTAGGGAGATCTGGGGCTTGGAAGAATTCTGTACTCCAGAACCAGCTTGCTTGCCCAGGGCAGAGCGAATAGAAGCTTCAAGCGTGCCCTGTGTGGCGGTATCCAACTTACTGACAGCTTCACGGAAGGGAGCAGCATTGGTGGCAGCAAAGCTGAGGACCTGAGTGAGTGCAATTGAGTTCAGACTGTGTGAGGAGCTCTGTGCCGGGTCCAACAGGAGCGAAATGGTGGGCAAGAGGATACCCAGCAATGCGGCATCTATGGCAATAGTTTCGTCAAATTTGACTTAAAGAGAGCAACAATCTGCACTCACGTCGTGTCTCAGATGTGCCCGAGACAAGAACACCAAAGCTCTTGACCACTTCGCCTGCAGCAGCGAGTTGATACGGCAGCGCATTCTCTGGCCCTGCAGAAGCCAGGCGACCCATATACTCGACCATGCTCGACAAGAGGCGCGGCATGCAAGTGGAAAGATGAGTGTTCCCGGAAGCGGCAGCTGTCAGCACTGTCCGGATGCACTGTGCCGCAGTTAAGGACAGCTACAAGGCATCAGTACAAGTAAATCAATCGCCTGGCCACCTACTTCGGAAGCTTCGAGAAGTTTCGAGCCCAAGATGCGGCAAAAGTGTTCCAACGCTGTTTGAGACAAGCGTACGTTCGCTCGAGGGATAGTCAACGTGAGAACGGCAGCTAGCAAATTGTTCTTGATCTTCTTTGCGGACATGATGCCTTCGCGTCCACTGAAAGAAACGCAGTTTAGTCGCGACGATAACTACGGCAAGCCCAAGAAAGACGCGTGCCTCATTTCGTCAACAGACAGGACACAGCCCGAGAAGAAACCATGCAGCAGTTGTTCGTATCGTGGCGAACTCTGAGCCGGAGGTGAAAGAATCGCTCGCAGCGAGGGAAGCGTCGGTTCCACGAGATCGACGTTAACGGACTCGTCCTGAAGCAGCTCTGGATGGCTGTGTAAGCGCAACGTTTCCTGGTCACTCATCCGCCGAAGCCCTCACCAGAGTAGAGTGCGACGGTGACGGCCCTGAGGTCTTCTTGAGATGACGGACTGAACGCAGGCTGCATAGTAGCCAATGCGTCGAACGCGACCTTGATGAGGACTGCTCGGTCAGCAGCATCAGATGTATCTAAAAGCAAGAATATCAGAAAACGCTATCTCCAATGCCAAAGAGGCACTCTTACCCAATCGAGTAGAGCGGTTTCGCGAGACAGTCTCGCGTACGACGAAGGTCACCACACGGAGACATTGAGTCTGCGGAAGAGCTGCAGAGAACGGCTCGTTTGGATCACTTCATTAAGAGACTTGGTATGAGAGCTAAAATATGACATCGAGAAAGGACTTGCCTGTCAGCTGGCAGAACTCCTTGACGGCTCTCAATGATACTGGACATGACCTCGACTAGCAGCTTCCGAACGTCGGAAGGGTCCGTCATCGCCATGCGGTACGATACGCCGATGAACTCTTCGAAGATGGGCCCTTCAACGAAACTGATTCCAGAGTAAGCAGGCTTGAGGAGTTGCTTCAAAACGCGGAGCGCAATCTTGACATTCGCCTTTCCGCCCTTGCTAGAAGAGTCGGCAGAAGAATTGACCAGGGCTTCGAATGACAGGCCATAGAGGACAAAGAAGAGCGTGGTTGGGTCTTTCCGACGGCTTGATGGCTCTGGTGCCGAGGGCTCCAGCCCGTCCATGATCCTGAGCACCACAGGAGCATCGGAGTCCATGGAGATGCTGACAGCGTGGAGGATGACAGGCCAAGCGTCAATGTAGTACTGCAACAACAACAACAAGTATGTCAGTGGTCAACCAGACACGTTGATGTTGATGACACACGAACCGGCAGGAGCACATCTCGGCCAAGGCCAGCGTTGGTGGGATCGAGAGGCGCCATCGAGGTGTCTTGGGACGCCACCTCGATTTCAGCTCGGATGGTCGCGTAATCCCGCAAAGCCGCTATCCACATCGACACAAGGACTTGGCGGTATGGCTCAATGACGTCTTTGAGATAAGTCTGGCTTGGGCGGGCAACCTCGAGTTTTGCCCACGCAGTGAGAGCGGCGATCCGCAGCATCACCGACGCATTCGGGCTGAGCTCGCCGGCATCACCGAGAGAAAGCGTGCCCGAGTCTGTGAGGTCATATGAAGGTGCATCCAAACGGACCAGGTATAATGAGCCCACCTTGCGATTGCTCCAAGACCGAGGTGAGGAGACGAAGGATACGTCCCATCTTGCCGACCTCTTTGATCACACCTGATCCAACGAAAATGGCGCATGTCTCGATCGCGGAAGCCAAGATCTCAGGTGCCGAGTCAGCAGTGAAAGCCGGTGTCAATGCCGCAGTGATGGGCGCCTGGTGTTGCTCGAGCATGAGAGCGCCTTCGAAATCGGGGTCTGGGGAAGAAGCAAACGTCTGGAGACAAGTCATCAGCCATGGTGCTAACGTTACCCAGACGCGACTGACCTCGATGACATCCTTGAGTAGGATCAATCCCTCTTGCCTGATCTCCGTCACATGAGACGCTGACGCAGTGAATGCCATCTTGATCAAATCAGATACCCGGGACACGAGAAGGGTCGGCAACGGCAGTCCGTTGGCGCGAGCGAACCGGGCATCGACGTGCTCCCTTCGGCCACTCTGAGCGACGAGCGCGCAGATGAGATGGAGACACTTGATCGAGAAGAGCTGCGTTCTCCATCTGGCCATCGCCTGCGAAGAACCAGACCCGTCCGTCTTTGCTCCTCCAACATTCAGACCCTCGGCTTCGTCATCGTGAGCAGGTCCTCCTTTTTGGTCTCGTCCTCCGGATTGGTGTGCGACGGACCGCGACATGATCCTCTGGCAGACGTCGATCCACGCGGATGGGTTCAGTACGGCGGTCTGCCGCAACCAGTTTGTGATGACGCCTCGCACGCCGGTGATGGTAGGGTCGCTGTCGAGCATGGCGAACAGCTCCCCGACGAGTTCGTCTCCTCCGATCTTGGACATGGTCAGCGCGTCCCGCTGCACGAGCTGGTACAACGCGTTGATTGAGGCGATCTTGAGCAGTCTCCGATGGGAGGTCAAGAACGTCTGGAAGGTGCGCACAAGCTCCGGGATCGTGACCTGGTCCGCCGCAAACATGAGTAGATGCTGCATAGTCTTGATAGCTTCGACGCGGACGCCCTCGTCTGACTCGAGGAAGAGCTCGTGTACGAGATCGAGGACAAGACCTTGCGTGCTCGAAGCCTCTTGCAAATCCGGCCCAAGCACATTCACCACAGCATCCATGATCTGACACAGGATTTGATACGAAGGCAGGTCCCCTCCGATGTTGGAATTGTGAAGCGAGCCACCCTCGGGCTCGTGAGTGTCGGATACATAGGTCTTGAAGACCATGTTAAGCGTGCTGACGACAAAGGGCGCAAAGGCAAGACTGGCGGCGTTGATGACGTGAGAGACGGCGCTAAGTGCCCAAAAGTGAACGACAGGGTGAGGGTCTTGGCTCAGGGACATGAGCACATTCACGGTGGTCTTGAGGAGCGCCCCTCCAGCCAAGCCGCCCACGTGCGCAAAGACCAATCCAAACGAGAGGGCGTAGCCGGCACGCGCGTTCGGGTCACGGTTGCTGACCACACGGTCGACGAGATCTTTGACCAAGGCCGACAACGCCGCAGAGTTGACGCAGCTCGCAAGACGGCCGATGACTTCGCTGACCATGGATCGAACAGTCGCCTCCGAATCAGCCAATGTATCCTGTCAAGAAGTGGTAAGATACATCGGCATTATGTGTTAAACACCCAAACTTACGAGCAGAAAGGGAGAGATCAAGGAAGCTACCGACGAGTGGCCCATGGTCTCCTTGGCAGGTCGAGAGGTCGTGGCTTCACGCAGCACGAGCAGCAAGGCTACGACGCTATTGAGTCGCACCGCAAGCCTCCTTCCACTGTTCTTCTCCAGCTTCGGAGACCGGACAGACTCTAAGTGATGTTGCAGAACTGTAGCACACGAGCTCACGGATTGGTGGGGTAGCAGGGTACCGTACAGTCGTATAGCGGCATCGACGACTCCAGTTGCAGGAGGTGGACTCTCGATCATCTTGACGTCGGCTTGACTCGAGATTGAAGTGCAAACGAGAAGAGCGTCGTGTTCAATCGATGGAATGATGGGGTTTTGCAGCTTGTAGATGCCATCAGTTTGCCGCTCGTATACATTGTATGACAAAGCATCACTCACGAGTTGATCCAAGGCATTTTCAACCGCATCACGGTTCAGTCTCTCCCGTTGATCACGACCACCTTCATCGTGCTCCGAGACGCCGTGGAGATCCCCGACTTGAATGCCAGACACGCCATACGCGTACCCATCCGTGCATTGAGCAAGTGACGTGAGCTCTCCGCCAGAAGTGGCGATGGCTGCCTGCAATGCAGAACCGATGTAGCCGGTAGGGCTGGCCAGTTGTGCCACCGCAGACTGCAGAAGGGCAGATTGGGTCGAATCGGTCACACCAGAGAATCCGAGCAGGGAGAAGCATTGATAGATCCGCCTCCGCAAGGCGGCTTCGCGTGTGAGGAGAGTCGAGGTCTCTACATCTCCCGGCCCCGATTGGACATCGTTCTTCTGCGAGATGAACGCGTTCGCAAAGGCAAGAACATTCGTGAGGAGAGATGCAATTCTCCGGGCGACATCCAGTGTCACAAGTGCAGGGGAGTTGTGAGAGAGGAAGCTGTAGATGGCTCCCAAGGCTGTCTCTCGCACGTGCAAAAGGAACATCCATTCTGACGAACTGCGCCCCGAGGACGGATCCGAGTCCTTACTGGTCGGTTTCGGTAGCGCATTTCTCCAAAGGACAAGAAGCTGGGGCAACTGCGATCGTACAAAATTGGGCCCAAGTGTCATGAGCGATGCCAAAAGTGTCCATGCGATCTCAATCTCCACGGCCGCTATGCGAGTATCATGAGTCCCGGCGCGTTTGAGGAGCTGGATGGCCATGTCGAGAATCTTGGCCGAAGTATCGTAGGAGACATACAAAGGCCGTTCTCGGATGACAGCAATCGAAGCGGCCAGTCCATATGCATGTCCAAGAGACCGAGTCGCAATGTCTTGAGCTGCAGTAGGCATGACGATCACATCGACGTCTCGTTGAATGAGATCGAGAAGGTGGAGGAGGACCTTGGGCAATCGGGAAGGCACAATGTAGCAAAAGCATCGCAAAGTCCAGGTCGCACGAGCTCGGACTGCTTCGTGAGGATGAACAAGGAGACCGATCAATGGATCCATGAGTGCGTCCTGGGATTTCGTGACATGAGGCGGTGGACTGGATGGCGCACATTAACCGCTCACCTGCACGTTGGTTGGGGCGTTACCGAGCTGCTGCAGGAGACCAGCAACCTCGTCTAGAGCCGAAGAAAGCACGAGAGGGGACGGGGCAATGGAACCCGGCAGGAGAGCTGGCCATCGGCGAATGTATGCGTTAGTCAGCTCGAGGACGGCGTCGATTTGAGCTTGCTCGCCCAGCATTCGAAGCCCGATCAGATCACGGCAGATGACGTGGACCGACTTTTGCGCTAGTCCAATCTCAAAGGCAGATGTAGTAGCCTTGAACGAGGCTAGGACCTCGTTCATAAAGTGCGCGAAGATTAGGGAATAGTTCGACTCGACGAAAGCTTGGCCGAGAGACATCAAGAGAGCTTGATAGAATGTGAATATCCCTACTCGGGCCTTGCGTGACGTCGACGGCTTGTGGTACTGGGTGGACAAGACAGCTAGCATCTCCTCCGGCTTCATGAGAGCTTTAGCCACTTCCATAGCTTGGTCTGTTGCCGCATCATCATCATCCTGTTCGGCCTCAGTAGCTGCATCCTTCTTGGTCTTCTTGGCAGCTACGACCACGGGGACCATGCGCTCGTGTTGCGTGGATGCGAGCATGTGACCAACCAGGCGGGCGTGAGCCCCGCGAGTGAGCTGATCTGCGCCTTCTAGTGCCCTCGTACACAGTGAGACAATCTGTTCGATATCTGACGTGCTCCTAGTCGAATCGTCGATGGGATACATGACGATCAGCACCTGCAAACTCGTCAGTATTCGACCTTGTTTACGGAGGAGCTCTTGTTTGCACCTCACAGACCGCCCTCTGGACGACTAGAGCTTTGTCTGTCAGCGCCGACTTGCACTGCTTGACGATATCTCGGGCCTGGGGGTCCGTCACGGCTCTCGCGGCCGTGCTCAGGGAGTGACGTAACGCGAGGAAGGCATGATACCGCACCAAGTTTGACTGCGATAGAATGAGGAGGACACTCTCTCAGACACAAAGACTGACAGTCTCTGACCGCGGAGTTTTTGTTCATACGGAGTGTTTGATTCACGATCTCACCCATGAGCGACATGACCTAGAAGATAGCATAGTCAGTTTACATACCTCAGACTGGTACAGGATGCTCCCACATTACTGCCAAAGTCCCGCATCAACTCTCCGATGCAATACAGACATGCCCTGGATGGTAATGCGTTAGCCGGGGAGTACCAATCTCAGTCGATCAACAGCGCTTGCGTTCTCTGCACATCCTTCTCCGGCAGTTTCGGGTCGCCGATAGACTTGATGAACGTTTGCACGACATCGTATAGCGGCCGAGATTCGCCCTTGTTGAAGATCATGGCCAAACACCGTGCAACGAGATGCCGTATGGGACGGCCAGGAGGAGGATATGGTGTAGGAGAGGTGATAGACTTGACCAGAGTGTCTATGTACTCGGCCTGATGCTGCTTCACTTCATTCTATGCGCATGGTTAGTTGACTTCTTAGCTCCAGTCTTAGTGTTTCCAACTTTCACTCACCCCGTCCTGCGATTTGATCGACTTTTCCAGTTCACTGAGCCAACGGAAAAGATAGACATCCCCGCTTTCACCCGCAAGGCGAGACTAGATAGATGCCCTTCAATCTCTGGGCATGCTCCGCTCGTGTCGTGAGAGGCTCACACACTTCGTCGATAGGTTCAGGCTGAGTGCTCATCGGTAGTCACAGAGGGAGCGATATTGTATGTCCACCAAGCAACTTCCTCGGCTCTACTTGTAGTGCCGGAGACGCGTGTTGACTTTCTGGAGACCACCAGAGTGAACGCGTCCCAAGACCTGGAGCAATGAAAGTGGAAGGGACCAATAGAAGGACTGGTACCCCGGGTTGCGAGGATGTCGTCCTCTACCTCTCTCACTACTCTCGAACATCACGCCAAAGCCTCTCCACGCAACAAAGCTGACGGGACGGTAGACCCTGCGAAGAGCCACCCGCCCCGACCTCACCAGGATGCACACTCTGATAACACTCGCCATGCTCTCGCTTACAACAAGTTCATGCTCTATGAGATGAAGAACCGGTTCTACATCATCGCTTCCAACTCTCTGGAGACTCGGCATCGTATCACTCGTATTGATCGCACCTCTCAAGACGAATTGACTATTGTGGAGGACGAGACGCTGTACAGCGGCAAGCGTATGGGCGAATTGCTTCGTACCCTGGATGATGGAAACCGAGGTCAAGGGGGGCTGGGGAAACCGCGTTCTTTCCATGGCGTTGCTGGTGCGTGTCCGCAGCTTCTACTCATCTGGGACGGATCTGACCTGGAGCTACTCAGGGTTCATTCGCTTCACTGCCGGTTGGTACATGATATTGATCACCACTCGCCGACAAGTCGGGCTTCTCGGGGGACACCACCTCTACCACTGTGATCACACGGAAATGATTCCGATATGTTTCAATCACCGGGTGGATAAACCGGCCGAGGAAGCCCGGCTGATCTCCGTCTTCAAGCAGGTAGACATCTCCAAGAACTTCTACTTTAGGTTCGCTCGTTGCATGTGCTGCCCTGCCACTCCTGCTGTACTCATTACCTCGTTTCTTTTGTGTAGCCATACCTACGATATCACATCCACTCTTCAACACAACTTTTCCCACACTGCCCCTAGCAGCCCGCACTTGTGTTACAACAACCGGTTTGCCTGGAACCATCACTTGATGTCGCCTGCATTGTATATTACAGAACATGCCAAATCCCCGCCAGCGCCAACAACCGTCCCGGCGCCGACACCCAGAGCACATTGGTTGGTGCCACTTGTCTATGGATACGTTGACCAAGCCAGTAGGTGATGCCCTGGAGTCACTGACATGGCATAGCACTGAACCTGTCCAGAGCTTTGCGTCGTGGGACGTGTGGTCTACGTGATGGTCATTGCTCGACGATCCCGCCATTATGCCGGCGCACGGTATCTCAAACGTGGTGTCAACGACGAGGTAGGACGCGCCCTTGGACCATTGGCTGCGAGCTGAAGGCTCAATCACTCTCGTAGGGCAATGTAGCCAATGAAGTTGAGACGGAGCAGATTGTCTGCGAAGCATTGACAACTCCCTTCTACTGGCCCCAGGCTGGAGGAGCCCGATCCGGACGGAACCCAAACCCGAGGTACACCAGCTATGTGCAGGTACGTGCAGACCTACTAATGTGCTCAGTGGTGCGGTTTTTTCTCACCCTGGCGCCAGTACCGTGGCAGTATTCCTGTATACTGGACCCAGGAGCTCAATAGTATGACACCGAAACCACCGATTGAGAGTGAGCAGGTCCATCGCCCGTGAGAGAGAGTACGAGATCTGACTCCCATGAGTGTGCAGTCAGTGTCGTCGATCCTTTCTTCACCGCTGCATCTCGACACTTTGACAACTTGTTCAACCGTTATGGCGGTCCCATCGTCGCCCTGAACCTGATCAAGCATCGTGAACCCCAACCTCGAGAATCCAAGCTTCTTGATGAATATACTCAGTGCATTGAGTACCTCAACCAGTTTTTGCCGGCCGACAAGAAACTGATTTACCGCGCCTGGGACATGTCTCGAGCCTACAAGGAGTCTGTTGCTTGACTCGACACTATTGATTCGTTCTGACCTTTGTTATGATGCAGAAAGACACAGGACGTGATCAGCTATCTAGAGGATCTTGCCGAAGAGTCGATACAGATGACGGGAATCTTTCACACCGGACATGAGCCATTCTTCCACTACCTGGATGAAGACACGTAAGTTGACCATCTTCGTCCAACGCATTGCTGAATGAAACTCGGACAGTGAAAGTGATGGTCAATGGCGGTCGACTATCTCCATGCAGAACGGCCTCTGCCGGACGAACTGTGTCGACTGTTTAGACAGAACCAACGCTGCACAGTTCGTCTTCGGGAAGCGGGCTCTCGGTCACCAGCTGTACGCGCTCGGGATAGTGGACAGCCCAAATCTGGCGTTCGACTCGGATGCCGTCGATATGCTGACTGAGATGTATCACGATCATGGCGACAGTGAGTTCAACTATCTGACGCTCGCTAGGTCGTCTGACACATCGACCAGCCATCGCGATGCAGTACACAGGAAGTGCCCTTGTCAACCGAGTGGACACGTACCGCCGGATCCCACACTGGAGCAGTCACTCTCGAGATATTGTCGAGAATTTCCGACGCTTCTACACCAACTCTCTCTTAGGTGCGTTCCCCTTCTCAACGACGACCCTAGTCTCAACTAATGTTAACCGATACTCGCAGATGCCGACAAGCAAGCCGCCATCAACCTCTTCCTTGGCATCCACAACGAGCGAGCGGTCACTCACCCCATCAAGCGCGGGGGGTATCGTCAGTGGTTCCACGAGGAGCACATATCGTCGCAAGGCCGCGACGCCACTGGGTCTCTGCCACGATTGCAAGAGTTCTCTCGAAATCACGAGGACTTTTGGGTGGAATACTACCAGCCGTTGATATACACATCACTCGCGGAGTATTATGCCTTCACCATGAACTCCTCGTCGAAACTTCCCGAGTATGTTGTTCGTGCCCGGCTGTCAAACTACTCCAGACTAACCTGCTGCTCTAGTCGGGAACCTCGCAACATCAACAGCAGCCCTTTCCTCGCGGCCAAAGCTGCAAATCAGCATCATGGGCCACGGTGAGCGACTTGGGCACCTTGGAATTTACAACAGGTTCACCTTCTAATTTTCCACTGTTCTTCAGCATCATGGCCGGCGTTCGACGGTGGATCGGATCTCATCCGGCCTCGCGCAATTCAAAGAGTCAGGGCAACCTCTCCGACTCAGTACAGGCGACCACATCTAAGGAGACGGAGAGAGACACGCATTCGACCGAGTACATGGTGAATCGACTGCTCGATCCCGCTGTATCGGTCGAGGAAGAAATGGAGTATCAAGGGTATGTGGCAAGTATTCATCTCACTTCTCTGCCAGAACTGAACTCGGTGTCTCAGATACATTGATCAAGTGCAAGACATGACGAACGAGCCGGCCTACGGCATGAGCGGTGAAGTTGAAGTCTACGAAAATGCGATTCGCGTGGGCTCAGGTATCGCTTCCGATACTCGGGAGGACGCTGTGACCGATTACGAAACGTTTGTGCGACGAGGTAACCTCTTGACATCGGAGAAACCCCGAAAGGAGGTTGAGGTCACGTACGAGCGATGGCTCCACTCATCCGTGACGAGGCAATGACAGGGATGATTGACTCATAGAACGCATCAGTTGTACTGTATGATATACACACACAGCCCAAGCTATTCATGCTTTTGTCGACCTGGCAACACCAGCCTCCGTCCAGTCTGAAACCACCAGAGTACCCCACAGACGACTGCGAGGACTGCCCCGCCCATAACATGCTTGGCCACTGCCGCTAGTGGGAACGAATCTAACTTGCGTCCGCGCCTCAAATCACTCATGCCGATGACTGCTGCTGCTCGAAGAATCGATCCGCACAGCACCACCAGGACACCGAACGTCCACTTTGGCAATAGAGTCAGCCATGCAAAGGCATTCACTTCTCCCTGTTGACGGTAATATCTCGAGACGAAATGGGATGCAAAGGCGATGCGCGAGAGCAGGTTGACGATATTGGCGTAGATGAGGGAGACGTCTTGTTGTCCGAGTCTGTAGAAGACCGCTGTTGCCATCACGAAGACACCAGAAAATGCGGCCATCCATCTAATATGAACGCGTCAGACAATGATTGTACACCAGACAACCACCCTTCTCGCCTGCTCTGTCGATGAATGTCTGAGGGAGTCGCCACACTGGACACGAATGCCTCGAGCACGCCGTTGATAGCAAGGACAGGAATGTACAATATCCAAGCTTGCAGAAGGTCAGGGGCGCTTGTAATCAAGTATCTCCGTGGGAGGGCCAGCTGCAAGAGCAAGGGAAGGAACGGCGGGCCAAAGCTGTATAAAATGCAGCTGACACCGATCTGCACTGAAACGATGGACGATAGAGCTTCAGACGCTTGGCGCAAACGTCGCTTGCGCTGGATGTCATCCCCGACGTCTCCATCGATGGCACCGATGCCTTTTGGAGTAGCAGGGGTAACACCCGCTAGTGTCTTGGAGAAGAACACTCGAGACATCTCCTCCACGGGTTGAAAGAGGATACGGGCCACGAGCGATCCTGACCATGGCATCATAAGTGTGAGCGAAAAAAGTGCTTCTGCAAAGTCTTCTCACCGTAATTGCTGGCGAGGGCGTATCCGCCTTGATCCTCGAGGGCGCTGATCCGCGAGACTAGGAATTTGTCACCCTCCGTCAGGATATGCTTGAACACGGACTGCATCGTCATGCTCAGGGACAGAATCCAGTACTGCGTGTCAAAGGATTCGCGGCTACCAGCAAGGACGAACACGGTAGCGTAAGTCAGGTATCATGGGTTGACAGAGAGTGTGTGTACACACATGGAACCAGGCTGTCGGAGGAATCTCATGGCGCGGAAACCGTAGTACCTCGTATAAATGACAAAAAGGCTGAGAGCATAGGCAAACTGGCCCGACGCGAAGGCGACGAGAGCATATGTCTCTCTGTCTGTTCCGCGATTGGGAAGCAGGATGACTAGGAACGTCACTACAGTCTTGAGAATGATACCCACGCCCTCTGCACGTACACGGAGCCCCGTTCGAAGCTCTCCCATAGTACTGTTTTCTATCAGGTTGACGCACGTACAGACAGAGTGGACGGTGCACACCGGATGTGAAGAGGCTCGCTCGCGAGCTCTAAGCACGATGCAAGGGCGTACATCATCACAGCTACCTCAAAAAACGACTGACTGCTTGTTTCTTTGGAGCAACTCGCACGATAGATGATAGTAGCCAGAGCTGATACAGGCACGCCGATGAGAGTCGGCAGCAACGTCAAGTTGACGATGCCCGGAGACAGTTCTTCAGGTTGGTCGCTGCTATCACTTTTTCCTCTATCGCTCCATGCTCGAATGAGCGCATTGCGAAAGCCTTCCCTGCTCAAGAAAAGAATAGTGCTAGACAAGAGTTCGAACTGGATCGCAGCCGTTCCGAACGCACGAGGCGACACGAAACGAAGCAGGGCTTGGTTGAGGCCAAAGGTGAAGAGCCGTGATCCCAGTTGGAGCGCGATCAGCAAAGAGGCTGACGATGCAAACGACTGCACCATGACCGGTATGTCCGGTCAACAGAAAGGCAGAGGAATGGGAAGGAGGCGTGATGATGGTGATATATTATAGCAACGGCACAGCATGCGCTCAAGATAGAAGTTACTGCCGTCAGGATCGGCCCTCCCTTCTTCTTCTCCCCCCCCTCCTCACCCCGCCTTTCTTTCCTCTAAGCCTCCGGCAGGCCAACCTTTCTACTTACTTTTCTATATCCAATATGCGCTCCTTCATTGCTCTCGCCACCGCCGCTGCTCTCGCTGGCCGAGGTACGCCTCAAGCTCGTTTCCTTCGAATCTTGATCCCGAGACTCATGCGCATGCGGCTGCTTCAGTCGCCGCCGACCTTCAGATCAATGTGACTGGCATGGGCACGCTGGGAGCCGCCGCGTTCAACACCGTTCAGGACGCCGACCTCACGTCCAACGTACGCCGACCTCCTACCGTGTTCGAAGGAGCGGGAACTGACTCGTTCATCAATCCAGTGCGCGGGACCGTGTGGCAACTCCTCCTCGATTATCACGGTACGTTCCTTTCGGTTCGGACTATTGCATTTCTTATGCGGTTACTGATCCCTTCTTTTTTTCCCAGGCCTGCAATAACGACAACGGTTGCTTGTGCACGGTGCAGACTACCTCCGCTGTCAACGCTTGCCAGCAGTGCTACTTTGACCGGCTCATCCAACTGAACAAGGCGGCTCCGGCGCCCAACGCGGGCTCTACGCCTGCACTTGGTGGTGAGTCTCCTCGGTCATCATTAGTGGAAGTGTGTCATTAACCCGTATCGTGAAGCCTACACAGCCGCGTGCAATGCGACGGGCACAGCCGGCGTGAAGATGGCGTTGACTCTCCCGACAAACTGGGTCGGCCCGACGGACATTATCCTCAACCTGCCGGAGACCATCGTCACCGTCGGGTTTGGTGCCATTCTCGGAGCGAGCGCCCTCATGATCTTCGGCAGCCTCTGAGTGCACTCGAGCACCGCGCTAGCTATGCTACGATCAGCGTCGGTCAGGTCAACCATTGCAGACTAGGTACACACATACGTTCAATGAACACGCGTTGGTCCACTTCATCATGTCTGTGTACACTGGCGTAGAATGTCGAGAGGAACGCGAGAAGGCTAGGATTGTACGGTTGTTCTGACGGAAACAAACATTCAGTGATGTGTAAGCAAAGCGGTGAGGACGCGAACGCCACAGGACGCGATTGCTGGCAACCGACCCGCGCAAGACCCGCGCCTTGCCCGCATCCTCTTCCGTTTCCTCTGACCCTCCCCCGCCGTGATGTACGAATGCTCGCACACACGGCAATCATCAACACTCGCTCATTGCTGAGGCCTGCCTTCTTTGCTTTGCTTCGCTCTCCGTCTTTCCATGCTGCTCGTTTCGTTAGCATATCATCACATAATCACACCCATTTCGCCGACCCTGCGGCTGTAATACATAACCCGCCATCCAACACTACACCTCCTGGCTCAGCTCCATCAGATCGCTTCGACTGGAGACTACGCGCGGCCTCGCGACGGAAGCCGCCTATAGAGAAACAGCAAGCGAACGGCCGACACAAATACATCAAGCGGGTACAGCCGCAGGAGGACGACCTGCACTTGGGAGAGCCATTCTACCAGGAGACACACGCGTATCGCAGCCGGTGCGTTACCCTACTTTCGTCGGTGAACCTTGGACTGACTCTGCCTTCTCTTCAGATTCCAACCGCTCATCGCCGCAGAGGAGGATGAGCAAGCGAGTGTGTTCAAGCAGCGTCTCGCAGCCTGGCCGATCGCAAAGCTAAAGCGGGACGGGTATTGCTTGACCGAGCTCTCCGCCTTCTGGCAGGAAAAGCGTCACTACGGCCTACCCGTTGCCAATTTCTCCCTGGGGCCGGGCATTGTCCTCCCTGGCCAGCATCGCTTCGAGTACGTTTCGTCTGGCACGCATATCTCTTCTTGACTGGTCTGATGCCTTACTGCAGCAAAGGCACGGCTGTGCTCGTCTCTCGCTTGGACCCACTTCAGGAGGAGCACGTCAAGGGCTCAGTTCTGTCGGTCTCTGAAACCAACCTCCAGGTCACCTTTGAGCAGGAGTTCAGCATCGAAGAGTCCAATTGGCGGTTGGACCTGGGCACGGCCAGCATTGTCTACGACCGTATGCGTGCAGCCATTCGGGCATTCGACGCGGACCCTGCTCTGTCCGAAGCTGGCCCCGCTGACGAGGTCATCATTCAGAAGGGCACGTACCTCCGAGACATCCTCCTCGCCTCCTTCAGTTCGTCGAACGAAGTCCAGCCCTGGATTCCGCATGCGGGTGCCTTCGCGCAGGATCAGCGAATTCAGAGCTGGGTAAAGCGGCACTCCTTGCCCAAAGCCCTTCGCATAGAGGGCGACCCGGAGCTGAGGGGGATGAACCCGGCGCAGACCCGGGCGATCGCGTCCATGCTCGGCGAGCGACTGTCGTTGGTGCAGGGCCCGCCGGGAACAGGCAAGACCAAGACAATCGTCGAAGCGCTCCGCCTCCTCAAGGGTCATTTCGAAGTTCCGCATCCACTGCTCGTGTGCACCTACACCAATGTCGCGGTCGACCATCTCGTCGAAGGTTTGGCTGCTGTAGGATTGAAGCCGCTCCGATTCGGCTCCGTGCAACGCGTGCCGCCTGCGCTGCTTCCGTACACACTGGAGCACCAGCTGCAGGCTCACCCGATGTACTCGCGTTACAAAAAGGCACTGGAGGAGCGTGAGGCCAACGAGAAACGGAGCAAGGAGTACGCCGCACTCATTAGGGAGAACATCGACAACGAAAAGAAACGGAAGCGTTACGAAGAATCCCGGGCACGCATCGAGCATCGGTTGAATGCCGTAAGCAAGATGGCGTACGCTATGCGCCAGACTATGGTCAAGAAGATCCTTGACCAATCTGACGTGGTTGGTTTCTTTACTTGCAAAACCCTTGTCGACATACTCACTTGTTCACCAGGTCTGCACCACTTGTCTCAGTGCCGCATCTCCTACATTGAACTCTGTTGACTTTCCTGTTGTGTTCCTCGACGAGGCATCCATGTCGACCGAGCCCGCCTCCCTCATCCCGCTGATGAAAGGGGCAAAGCACCTCGCCCTCATTGGCGACCACAAGCAGCTTCCGCCCGTCATCACCAGCCAGGAAGCGCAGTCTGCAGGATTCGGGATCAGCCTCTTTGAGCGACTCATCGCTGAGGGCATCGTTCCCAGCGTCATGCTGAACACTCAATACCGCATGCATCCGACACTGGCGCGGTTCCCCTCCGGCGAGTTTTACGACGACCTGCTCCTGGACGGTGTCGCCGACCACAGTGGCGTGGTTCCGGCGCGACTTTCTCCGCCTGCCTCGAGGCTGTTGCGGTCACCGAAGGCGCTCGGACAGCCTACCTCCGGGCGCCCCTCTCTTGTCTTTTTGGATCACGGGGGCAATGAGAGCGAATCGGACCGGAGCAGGGTGAACTGGAACGAGGCGCATATCGTGTGCAGCGTGATTGAGGACTTGCTCATTCATAACGAGGTAAGGTCTAGCATGATGATACTTCGATCAGAGCTCTCACACCCTTGATTTGCAGGACTTGACTGGCGCGGACATTGGCGTCATCGCACCCTACGCGGCGCAGGTGTCGCTCCTCAAGCGTCTGCTCGGGCGGGATGCCAACTACGCGGACCGCTTCCAGGCAACCCTCGGCGCCCACCGAGCATCACAAACAGCACGTGTCGAAGTCAGTACTGTGGACGGGTTTGAGGGACGAGAGAAGGAGGTCATCCTCTTCAGCACGGTCCGCAACAACTCTGGCGGGCAGCTCGGCTTCCTTGCCGATCGACGTCGCCTCAACGTTGGTCTCACACGCGCCAAGCGGGGTCTTTTCATCGTGGGCAGCCTCAACACTCTCCGGGCTGGGCGGATCAGTCGCCAGGTGGTCGGGGACGACTTGGCGGCATCTGGCGGCGAACTGCAAGGCGTCGAGGCTTGGCGGCGCTACGCCGAGTTCTTGACTCGCAATCAGGCAGTTGTGAACTTGAGCGGCCGCTCGCTAGCTGATCTGCTCTACGGCAACCTGCCAAGAGATTACAGACAGAACTACACCCGTGAGCGCGTTGGTCATCAGTGATGGACGTTATGTACCCTTTACGTGTCACGTTACTATTTCCTTTGGGGCCGTGAAATCTTTGGACATGGACGACATCGATCATATTCACAACGACGTGGGCGTTTCATGATCGGACCCAGTTGTCTGCACTGCTTTGCGGGGGGTCGAGGCCAGGCGATCGGGAATGATGGTGGCGTTTAGCATGGCCCAACATTTGATGCAAGAGCCGTCTTCCTCCGTGCATGACGCAAGAGGGGTATTCTTAGGATCTCATCGCCAGCATTCGCGTAATTGATTGCAGCTTGGCCGTGACATCACAGTCTTAGCTGAGTTTATGCAGGTGAAACCACTTGACGCGACGAACATGTTGTCGGCCAAGCGGCCAATGGCAGTAGAAGCGCTGAGCAGGAGAACTGAATTGGGCGGTTGACAATGGAAGCCACCTCTCACTCTCGGTCCCGATATTTGATTGGCGTTTTGTGTGAAGGCACGCCCCCAAAGCACAAGCGAGATGGATGGCGATTGGTCCCGGGACAGCAGGCCCTTTTGTGCTTTCGCATCGTGGGCGCGTCATGCTCGCGTGTCGTGGGCTGATATGGAGCAGGCTCCCCCTTCGTTTCCTTCGGCAGCGCAGGATCGAAGAGCTTGTTTTACGTTCAGAATTCGCGCGCGTAAGAGATACCCTTGACGGCATATGGGATTCGCATGCCACATCTGCATGTACAAAATGGTAGTGGGAAGAGCAGATTGTGAGACCGACCAACTCCCCCTCCCGCGGCGACGCGACAGATGGCCTCCGTGTCCTCCAACTCCTTCCGCACGTTCTCTTGCCGCGCTGCTGGATTGGTCGGCGGACTGCAGCCACTGCTGTCAATCTCTCAAATGTCAGAACAAGGGAGCGGAGTGGGCCGCTGGCCGGAGTGGTTGTCGTCGCTGCCCTCGTCATCGCCACCGTGGTCGTCCATGCTGCCGCTCATCGGCTCGGCAACTGAGCAGCCTGTCAAACCCGGCGGCAATGATTTCATGATCTCCGGTCCGGAGCGCAAGAGGGGTCCTCGGGGACCCGCACGCGACACGAAATCATTCAGCCATCACCAGCTCGGGGCCCAACCGCAGCCGTCGTCGCGCGAGTCACGGGGAGATGTACGTGTCCGACTTTGAGGCTGCATAAACCCATCGTACTGACGAGAACATGCAGATCTTTGGTATTGCCGAGGATCGGAACGAGAACTCGATCGACGAGGTGAGAGACTGCTTCCCTCTTCCACTTGCCGTTTTTCCGAGCGCGGGGATGAGGGTCCGGGCCGTATCACGTGGGCGCGTAATGGCCTGACGCGCCGACGACCCGGTCGATCGGGCGGGCGATGTCGTGTGCCTTGCGACGGGATGACCCGCGTCAGAGGGAACATCATCAGCCGGCTTCGCGACCCGCACAAGCGCCGGCGTAGGCCCGCGCGCGCCCCTGCGCACGCAGATATATCATACATCATGCTCGAGCTCTGAAGCACAGCGCTGACGACCCTGTCCTCCCCGCCCTTCTCAGGCCGCTTTGACCGCCGTCGACCCCGACCCCGCCTCTCGTCACCCTCTCACACGCTCCGTGCGTCCATCTTCACACCGATCGAGACTGTCAATCCCTCAACTGACGTTTTCTGTCACCCCCTTTTTTTAGTCGATCGCCATGATCGCCTCTGCCGACGTCTCAGCGCCCTCCTACACGCTCTCGAGCAATCCCCCAAACCCGAAGACGTCGTTCAGGTCAAACGATTGGACGTGCTCCTCTGCCATCTGTGGCGCACATAACTTTGCGTGAGCAATGCGCTTCCATATTCACATGTCAAACACCGAGTAACCTGACTCCTTCACAGACGCAACGACTCTTGCTTCAACTGCCGTGGTCCTCGTCTTTACCATGCCTCATCTTTTGAGAGTCTCGGATACACATCCCGTTCGCCTATCTCTCCGCGCTTTGCCGGCTCGCCGACCACACCCACTATTCCCGTTGCGCTTCCCCGCCGACCGGCGTCCCTGACGCGGACCACCCTGCCTCTCCCGAGCAAGCCTGCCGCGCTCACACCGACACATCCTCTCTTGACACCCTCGGGACGCACGTTCGCTGCCGGCGGCCATGTTCAGAACATCACCGGCGACCCCATGAACCCCATTTGCGTGTTCTGGCCCGCGAACGAGCCTTTCCCTCAAGCCGGTCAAATGCGCCCGCCCGTCTACACGAGCGCGCTTCCGCCCATCCTCAACACGGGCGCCAAGGGACCCATCGAGCACCAACCGGGCGACTGGGTGTGCATCGTCTGCCAGTACCTGAATTGGCGACGCCGCAAGGTCTGCCAGGCGTGCTTCCCTTGTAAGTGGCGCTCCTTGCCGAGAATTGAGCGAAAATAATTGACGATGGATGTACAGATGCCGAAGGCAACGGTGACTCCATCTCTGCCAGTGTGCAGGCCGAGCGCATCGCGCTCTTGACAAACGCTCTGACGACCTCCCTGCCCCCGGCCTCGCCTATCAGCCCGATGAACTTCGGCCCGGTCTCTCTGTCCTCGCCCCGCCCGAATCGGCCGGCCCTCTTGACTCCCCCTCCCCGCCGGGCTGCTCCCACCACCTTCTACAGCACCGGTCCTCCGCAAGCCCCGGCTGCAAACGCAGTCACAAGAGCTCGGTCCCAGTTTGATCTCCGCTCTGGCTACGCTTCGCGTGGCGCTCCCATCTACCAGACCTCCGGACGCCCGGCACCCTCGCAGTTCGCCGCGAGCACGCGGTCCGTCCCGCCCTCGCCACTGTCCGACATGAGCATGTCGGCGTACGCGTCGTTTGGCCCGTACCACGACAACGCGGGCGAGCGCGCCTACCTTCCCTCCTTCCTCTCGGAGATGATTGCCTCCCCGGCGTTGTCCACCTCTTCCTCTGCGGACCTCTCCTCACTTGAGGACCTTTCGTTGGCATCTCCGGCTATCCGCCATCAGGACCTCCCGCCTTCGCCGAACGGAGTTGCCGTCGCCGGCAGTGGCTCCAGCATTTGGGGCTTTGATGGCGGGGAGCGTCGTGCTTGGCACGAGCTTCGTACACGTCAGAGCCGCGAGAGCCTCGGTCGTCAGTGAGCTCCGACACTGCTTTCCTATGTACCTGTGGTTCGTCTCGCTCACTTTCTCTCAATCGGAACGTCATGACTGATGTGCATGTTCCAGATACCCCCTTCGCCCATGGCGTTGTCAGCTTCTCCTCTGGACGGAACACAACAAAAAAAAACAGGCTCACCGATGCTACTCCACTCACATCCGCTGCAGGTGTGAAGAGCACCTTCGTCACACCTACTGCAATGGCCTCTTTGGCTTCCCACCTGTCCCTACTTGTCACCTCTTTAGCTCCCTTCGAGGATGCCGGACACTCGTTGTCTCATCACGTCATCTGCTTGCCATCCCATCTCTGACTGCCTTATCTAACACTGTCTGACTATTGTACTTGTCTGCTCCCTTGCCTGCCTATCATACCTCATCATTCATATTTACAATGGAATTGCTTCATCTTCACACGATCAACCCTCTTCTGCAGTGGGCCTTTTGGCAGCTGCATGCATATGCGCAAGCCATACTTCAAACAATACAGACTACTTCATACACCTGCCGATGCCCATCCCGCAATGATCTCATCCAAACTACGCATAGTCCACTTGCCACCAATCGATGCTGTCATGAATGTTCCCACCCGATGGATGACGAGCTTGATCCCTTCGTCTACCATCCTCACGTCGATCGGTGGCTCCGACCGGCCGCCCTCCGTATGAGCCTGTTCGGCCATCACGCGCAAGAGACCGAGGACCGTCGGTGGCGGAACCGACTCGCGCAGAAGGTACCAAGAGATGGCCCGATCGACCGTCACGCCGCTCAGCAGGAGTTCATGACCTCCCTCGACTCGCTCCCCCCGTGCATACTGACCCAGTGCTCGTACAAACAGCGGGTTCTTCCGCACCACTTCGAGAGGACCATCGATAGCGTTCTGCACACTGGCGGTTGTCCCAGGTCTCAGGAGAGGAGGGCGGACGTTGTTCTCCGAACGACCAGAGAAGCACTGGTCGTAGGTGTTTTGGTAGAACACGTCGCAGTACCGAGCATGATGAGCTCGCAGCTGGAAGAGGCGCGAGGAGGGGGAGAGGAACCGTGTGTGCAACAGGCTCAGGTGTGTCTGCAGGGTGTACGGCTTGTCCTGAAAGAGAGCATCTTGCAGAGCAGCCCGGCAATATGCGGCGAGGACCTGTTCTCCCTCCGTTGCCTCGGGCAACTCTCGACAGAACCTATCCGCGATCGACAAGAAGAGTGGATCGCTGGAAAAGGATGAGATGAAAGGCATCAAGTTCGATCGACCTGTGCTCCGAAGTGTGGCAGACTCGGGGACCTCCAACGTGGCTGCGTCGGCAGTAGACAGTTGCGAGCGTACTAGGAGACAACGCGAGCCGGAAGGGTCGTCCTTGTACGAGAGGAAGGCGGAGCGACGCTTCACCCACATGGTTTGATTGTGGATAAAGTTGGAACGATAGGGCCGTGTCTTGGACATGTCCACATAGACCGGCCAGTAGCGAGGAGTTTCGATCTTGATGCTCTTGATACGGTCGACATCCGGGACAAGTTCCGGAGTTCGAGACGTGAAGAGGACCTCGTCCTGTCCAACTACAGTGACGCGAGCCTTGAACGGCACGTCCACAATCTCCCCAGTATCCACGTCTCGAGTAATGACACATCGTGGCTCGACTGCCAGTACCCATAGATGACGGAGCGCTTGCAGGTAGCACTTGTTATCGGATGAGAACTGGGCGAATCGAGGATAGAATGCGGCCACCATGCTGGCGATCGCAGCGTTGGAGGTACCCAGTGTGTACCGGCCACTTCCCAAGAAGAGCATCCCAATGCCCATGTGGTTTGCCGTGTTGCCTCCGTAACGGCCGAGAGGTTCTGGCGCATAAGTGCCGTATGCAGCTCGGAGCTTGCGCAGGGCGCTCAGATCGCCGCTGCCAGCCATGATCATCGACATCGAGACACTCAAAAGGTTAAGGCACTCCCGCACAACGGCGCGTCTGACTCGTTGCCCGAAGGCAATCCCTACGTTAGGTGGTGAGACCTCCGCTGTCAGTCAAAGAAATGCGATCAGATCACGCACCACTGAAGGACGTTATCTTGGAGTAGTGAACGTAATAGGCAGAGACAAATTGATGAGCCGCGGGGCTGCTGCTGCCTGCGAACTTGAGTGCCAGGGCAAAGCACGCTCCAGCCACAATGTTCAAGTATGCAAGTTCGAGGGCATCGTCGATAGGCTTGCCTTCACTCTGGTCTCCCATGGCTTCGATCAGCAGAGAGGGAACTTGGCTTTCAATCCATCCAGCCGTCGCATCGATGCCCTCCCACATGATAAGAGCCTTGCCAAGAGCGCGGACAAGCAACATGGCGGGCTGTATACGATGCAGCTCGACAGTTGCGTCGGGAAGAGCAAGAATGTCTGCAATGTCCACCCGTCCTGTGCGTAGGAACATGAGACTGATGGCAATAGTCGCAGCAGGGGATGTCAAGTTCATGTCGAATGATGATGTTTGATCCAGACCGGTGGCCGTCTGTCCGTGGATGAGCACCCGCAAGCGTTCCACCAGATCGTTATCGGAAGGGATGTTGGTGCCTCTGGCGAGCATGACCATACCGAAAGCGATCCCGGAGGCGAGTGTATATGCTTCTCGGTGCTCGTTCGTGAGATCCGGCTGAGTCAGATCCTTCCTGTAAATTTCGCTGAGGAGGACCTCGGCCATGTGTCGCTTCTTGGTGCTCATGTACAGCAAGCCAACACCTGCGACTGCGGCAGTCTGAGTGATCAGCGGGACGTTCAGGTCGACGTCTCTGTGTGGCAGAAGCGCAGGTGCATGAACAGCGAGCAGCTTCGTGACGTGCTCATCGCCACTCCCAACATGAGCGGCCGAAAGACCGAGTAAGACACCAATAGATGTTTGCTCGTGCTTGGGCGTCAGGTAGCTGAAGGTCTGCCAAGTCAACATGCCCTTGAGATGACCAGTGAGCCCTAGCGCCATGAGAAATCCGGCATGCTGAGGCGTCAGCTCGGATGGCTTGTTGAATGCGATCCAAGAGCTCTCGACTCCCTTTGTTGTAGGGACAATGCGGAGACCTGCCGCGACGCCGTTGTGAAACTCGCCCCATTCGACGCTCGCCTTCGGGATCCGGTTCATCTCGGGGCCGATAGTTATGTTGGGCGGAACGAGTCTGATAGAGTACTCCATCTTGGGTATCACAAAGGACTCTCTGTTGAGCGAAGGAACGGTGCCAAACGTGAACATGGCTCGTCCGTATGGAAGTGCTTGAGTGCGTTCCGACGTCCGAACCAGCGTGTTCTGCTGTTCTCGCAGAGTTTCATGCTCGCTATACGAGCCTCAGTGGGTAATAGAGGCAAGCCATTTGTGCTCTCACCTGGCTTCGGGCTGCTCCAACATGTTCACCACAGGTATCTCCGATGAGCGCAGCATACGTGCTACTTCGTCCAGCCGGCGATCCTTGCTAAACCGAGCATCGGCGAAGCCCTCACGATCTAGTTCCACTCCAGACACAAGAGCGACCTCTCCAGCACTGGCAGCCTTGGCTTCCTGGATGACCGCCGCTGTTGTGATGCGAGGTTCCGCGCCCTATGCAGGGCCGTGTCAGAAAAAGAGCAGACACCAAGTAATACGGAGCCCACAGTAGTACCTCCGCTGGGAGGATGACCGTTTTCGTCGCTTTCATGGTTATCATCGGCCAGTGAAATCTGAGCACAATCGTTGCGCCCTGTCAAACGATAGGCTTCAGCAGTCCATCCAGCGACCGGCAGGATTTGCATGGTTCGAGCAGCCTCAATCAGCGGAGCCGATAGACTGGTAGGCATGTCGTCAAAACGCTCGCCTGGACGTAGGTTGAGCATGATTGAGATCCCTTGGTGTGCTCGTGTGCGAGTATTCTTCAACTCCGAGCTTGCACGCATGGTCAAGAATATGCGGGAAAGATAAGCCAGGGAAGGGATTGTCTCTGTCTTGCCATGAGCGTAAGACGGCACGATGTTCCATTGAGAGCTCAAATTGCGTCCGTGTGGTCCTGGCTGCGGCGACGATTCGAACAGACGCACGTGGAGCATTGATGTAAGGTCAGGTGGCCAAAGCGGTAGGCTATCGTTCAAGTAGGCAGTGTCTACGAACGTTGTCTCATCAGTTGATCGACTCGAGAACAAGAAGTGGACGAGTACCCACTGATGTCGAGAGGGCTAGGCCACCCGTCGATGACGTCCGGAATCACTCTTTTCCAGTAATCTGCCCATTCCGGTCGGATGACCAACGCCATGTCGAAGAGTAGGGGTGCTAATGTGAACACTCGGTCTTCTGTAGACAGAGCCTGACGGAAGTCCTCGGCCAATAGGTGCAGAGAGTTGAGCGTCGGACACAGCAGTTCGTGAGGGGCATGCGTCGCTCTTACTGGTGCACTTGACGGCGAATTTGTGGGGAAACTCAGATGGCCTAGAGCAGGGTCGTCCACAAAGCGAGTGTGAGATGTCGACCGGCCTATTGATGCCCACGGGTCGTTGACGTCCTCCTCTGTGGTCAGCCGAACGGGGAACCCAAACAATTCGGAGAGGGCCAAGCGGAGACATTCAAAGCTCTCTTTGAACGTGACAGCTCGCCGTTTCTGCTGCCACCGCCTCATGTACTGCAGTTGCAGAGAGCAAAAGCAATCTCCAGGAAGAGTCATCGAGAGCGTCCGCAAGCAAGCAATGGTGAGATCGTCCCCGAAATCGAGGTCGAAGTTGGCCCTCCATCTCGATCCGTCCTCAAGGATGACGATGGATGTGGATCGAGCTTCCTCTATCAACTGAATAGCATGGGAAGATCGGTCTTCACCGATGTCGCGACTGGTATGTGGGTGGGAGAGTCGAAGTGGAACTTGACGAAGGCCGTACGTCAACACTTGAGCCTCGACTCTGGCTTTGACCACCAACAGATCGAAGACGTCTCGACGTAGGCAGTTGACTCTTGCGATGGACGTAGCGGACATCCGGCTGCAAAGAGTGACCGAAAAGCGTCGGTCCTCGCTGACAGTGCACTGGAAGATCAAGAGCGTGGAAGATTTCGGAAAGCATACAGCCAAATAGAACTGCTCTTGCGTGTCCTCTGTTCGGTGATCGAATGCTCGAACGGCTACTGCAGTCCAGTCTGCAGCACTGACGCATATGTGTTAGGTCGTCTTCTATGTCAGAGCTGTGAACTACTCACTCGGACGGCGTGATCGTCTGGGTGTGCAAGCGTTGCATCCAGCACGCCGCTTCCATTCTCCCGTGGTCTTCCGGAATCTGCGCCGCTTGAGCTTGGATCGTCGTATCTGTCGGTAGCAACGAGGTCACGGCGTCATGCCGCACACTGGTGTTCATACCACCAAAGGCCTCCCCCTCGGCCAAGAAATCAGTTTTGATGTTGGCCAACATGGTAGCTAGGGACGACGTCGTGCTTGAGGAAGATATCTGCCCTGTGGACATCAGCTGCTCGTTCGTAGTGCTAGCTCGGAGCGAAGGTGCAGCAGATAAATCAGACATCCTATCAGACGTTGTACGGTCTGACGTAAGCGGCACAGGCAAATCTAACGGCGGAATGCAGGCATATCGCCAGATGGACAGGTTGCAGCTTCCGACTTCGATGGTCACCACGATTGTCTCCGGCATCTTCGCTAGGTGATCTCCTACGTGGACAATCATCTCATTAGCGTCTACCGATTCTAGCGCCCGACGAGACAGCTCTGCCTCGTCTTCCAGGCAAAGCTCGAAAGAGCCCGGAGCGCGGAAGATGCCCTTCGTCACGCCGACAGACGAGAGCTCGACGAGAGGGCTGCTCAGGGTGAACAAGGAGGGCAGGAGGTATTCGTCCAAGGCTTCGGCCTCTTCCATCTCCTTCTTGTCCACAACTCGTTGCATCATGACGCCATGCGGCCATATTGGCCACGCCTGGCGAACGGTGAAGGGGAGGGAGACTGTGTAATCGGTGCCGTCCAAGAGGAAGATCCGGAGTGATGTACGCAGGAAGATATAGACAGCGTCCACCGCCGCAAGCATTCCTGGACGCTTGCCTTTCGACGCACGCCACTTCCAAAACGGACCGAAGCTCGATTCGGGTGAAGTGATATCCGTGAACGGAGTGACGGCCGGGTGCGATTTGGGCACGGAGGATGAGGAGGGTGGCTCTGTTGATGACACACCGGTAGCATGAGCTGCATCTGCGGAAGACTGTTCCAGCTTGCCCATACATGCCCAGCGCACCGTTTCATCGCGCTCTCCAAAATCCCAGTACCGTTGCACGACTCCGCTTCGGCTCCAGCAGACGGTGGTCTCGTTCCACGTCAGCGATTCTTCCGAGGTATCCGAGAGGAGGTACGAGCAGCGCTCATCGAACGTGTCAAGATTCCTAAGCGTTTGTTCTTGGGGTGCGTCGGCTCCGCGTAGGGCGGCGCGAATGGATTGGAGGAGAGCGGACGGAGGAGTAGAGACATAGGTAAACGGCGGTGGATTCGGTGCGTTCGCACGCCGGGTTTTGAGAAACCTGAAGCCGGTTGGCAAAGTAGGGCACTCTTGTATAGGTATAGTGATAGCAGACTCCAGATCCATTACTTCGGCCAGAGACAAGACGCGTCGCGGTCACATGATCAGACCTCTTTCGAATACATGTGTGCGTCTGATTTCAATTTTGTATCCACACTCAGAGTCACTACATCACCGTTAACCTACATCTACGGACATTGCGAGGGTCGTCTTCCTTGTTTGCCCAGCTGAAGTTGAGATACGTCGTCAAACAATATGAGCAGAAGAGAGTCAATTACTTACTTGAAGAGATCTAGAACTTGAACCGCGATATTGAGGAGTTCTGGTGAGTGATGCTGACATGATCCACAAGACCTTGCGCGCAGAGGTCATGAGCAGGCGTATGTGTGTTTGGGTCGCAGTCCCGTAACTGCAGGCTGTGTATCGGGATGCCTGCTAGCACACGCTTTCGCAACCACTCCCGTAAGGAAGCGAACGTCTCCACAGTGTACAATATGCCTTCCAGGATGACGTGTGTCAGTGCGGATAGATGTGAAGGATCATACTGTTCAGCCTGGTAGATGTCCGAAAGCGGTCCATGGCAGCGGAAGTGCAAGGTCGTGACGCGAGCCAGGATGAGGTGTGGGCCATCGATCCTACAACGGTTCTTGTAGTACAGATGCGGAGTGGTGGGTGGCTCTAGCGATGATGGTGGGACTCCTATGGTGATTTGAACGTGCGCTTCGGCTTCTCGACCCCCAAATAATCCGAATGTGGTTCCAAATGCGCTTCCTCCGCCGCCAGACTCGATAAGGATGTCCGATGCAGGCACTAACTCCTTGGACTGTCTCTTTGTACCATCCAAAAATTCGCACATGAACTGATGAACGAATATGTGCTGCCCAGTAGGAGGAATGTCAAGAGCAAGTTCTGCTACACTTTGCTGGCCAAAGCCACCACTTTGCGGAAGCACGCTGAGACTAGTAGTGGGGGTTGGGAGCACCTTCATCAAAGTCGAGACGCAGGGCATAGTGTCTCGAAGATAGAGTACTTGCAGCCTGGGAAGCTCCACTGGTGCGTGGGACACGCTGTCGATCTGCCCTTCAATAGTTGAGAAGTAGCCATTCCCTCGTTGGACGCGAAGATTGTCGATGGACAAGATTGTGATCTTAGGACTCTGTCGAAGGAATGCGAGGAGGTGTGTGAGTGTTTGATCGACGCACACGTTCTTCAACTGCAGGTGTGAAAGGTTGGGAATTTCCGGGAAACCATCGCTCACGATGCTCACGTCGTGGAGAACGAGTTTCTGTAAAGAGGAGCAAGAGCCACCGAGAAACCGTGGCGTCAGCACAAGGCCAGAGCACTCTACGCAAGCGAGGTGTTGCATAGCAGGAAGGGCTTGCTCTAGAGCTTGCTGCAACGTTGATGCCTCGACGTAGTATGGACGAGTGACCTTTGCAGCGCACGCTCTGGCCAGATACGCTGCAGCCAGCATGAAAGGTTCTTCTTCCCCCCACCCAGGACTGGCAAGAATGAGCGGCACTTCTTTGGCTCGGTTCTGCGTGTCCAAGCACCACTCGATCCACGGCCTTTTCCACGATTCGCATCGGACAAAGGTCCAGAGCGCAGGCGTGGTCACAGCCACCTGGCGAATATGACGACACACCAGCTGCACGCCTACCCAATTCGGATCATAACTTGACCAGAAAGGATCCTGATGCAAAAGATCATGCGGATCTACATACAGGTTTCTCGGAGCACGTGGCGGCGGCAGCTTCTCCCATTGGTTGGCTTGCAGGTTGAAGAGGATGCGCCCTAGGATCTCTGGTGGGAGTTGGCACAGCGGGGCCAACGAGTTCAGACGCTCCTTTAGTCCAGCCAGATGGCTCTCAGCCCGAGCAATTTCCTTGAGCAGATCGTCACGGATCATGGCGCAGCAACCAGATCGGGGTGGTGGTGGTGGTGGTGGAAGTGGTGAAAGATACGCACGGATCACATGATCAGGACGGCGCTAAACCATGGTCCATGGAAGATGAAAAGTCTCAGAAGTCAGACCGCATTTCTTACCCTCAGAACGCATTACTTCGCAGGTCACACAAATAAGCTCCACCGTGGAAGGGTACAGTCATGACAAGACATATCGTTTAATCTCTAAAGACTTGCTCATGCATGGACAATGAGTAGCCCATCCTTTACCCTCCACTCCGCCCTTGCCTCGTCAACAGCCAGCTCCCGCGGGTTCCGCTTCAGCGCCATCTGCTGCGCCGCATTCACGGCCGCAGCCGCGGACGTCGCGAGCTTCTGGATCTCGGCGTCCGACCGAGCGAGGTCGATGTCGAGCGAGTACCGGCCCGGGATCGAGAGCAGCAGACGCTCCGGCTCGAGGTCGAGCGCCGCTTTGGGGATGTCCGCGCGGGTCTGCGCTCGTCGGTCAGTCGCGAAGGCAGGGAAGAGGGTGGCTGACGCACGACGCCAGGGATCTGGATCTTGAACTGGAGGTCGCCGTCCTTGCGGCTCCATGTCCAAGCGGGGGTCGTCCATGTTCCAGGGTGTTCAGCGGTGTCGTCCTCGGCCGGTACGGGGCTCGGTCCGGGCGCCGTCTTTTTTAGGATGCTTTTGGGCGGGGCGGGGGGTGTAGATGATGGCGGCTCGATCTCCTCGACGAGCTTGCGCCCCTTGTTGGCGGCCTGCGTCTTCTCGAAGGCTGCGCGGTTCGGATGGCCCACGGGGTAGAGCGAGCTCGGTATCAGCACGGATCGGGGGTGGATGGTGCCTTTGGACCGGATGTTGGGCATCCCGAGGGACCGGGACAATGGGATGGAAGAGCGAGCTTCAATCCTCTGTAGACACAGTTCTGCTCTCGCAATCAGCTACACACGGAATTCTAATCAGAGGAGGAACTGACCGATCAAGAAAGACTTGAACTCGACGTCCTTCACTCGCTCCTTCACGGAGGAGTGCACCACACAGTCGAAGACCAGCGACGGCTTGCCAGCTACATGGTGTTCAGCATGCCATCATACTGTCCAAAGCAAAGTGTCTCACATTTGTCGGCATCCTCTCGAGGGTGCGAGACGACCACCGGCACGAACCACTCCGGGCCCTCGCCATCCACGCCCGGCATCTCCTCGCCGCGCATAGCGCGCTGGATGACGTCCTCGCTGCCGCGGGGCGGCGGCGGGACCTGCGCATCATAGCAGATATTCACGAACGTCTTGATGCCTTATGGCGTTCAGCCGCACGCTGTGCCGCGCAGCGCGTTCATTCACCCTTTGGCGCGGGCACCGTCGAGCCCGGGCCCTCCTCCGTCTGCGGGACCGTGTACAGCCCGTCCTGCAGACACGCCGACTTGACGCAGAAGCCGGCGTGCGGGGCCAGCGAGACTCTGATAGTGTCCGCCATGGGTGCGAGAGCGCAGGCAAGAGAGCGCGCGAGCGCCAAAGCAGGGTCCAGTCCATCCCCGACTTTCTTCCCGATCATGGGTCCGTGCTCAGCGGCCGCACTTACCCACATACCACGACCATGTCCGATACACGTATCCTGGGCTACGAGCCGCTCGTCTCGCCCGCGCTCCTCCGGCACGAGATCGTCGCGTCCGCAGCGTCGACGAAGAACGTCGTCGAGGCCCGCCAGACGGCCGCGAAGATCATCGCCGGCGAGGACGACCGGATCTTGGTCATCGTCGGCCCGTGCTCGATACACGATCCTGCGCAGGCTATGGGTGAGTGGTCGGACCCCCTCAGCTCCCGGTTGCTCATGGACACATAGAATACGCCAAACGTCTGCATGCGAAGATCCCGGAATGGCCGAACCTCCTCATCATCATGCGTGCTTACTTGTGAGTCGACCTTGCAATATATAATACACAAGCTGATGTAGAGATGATCTAGTGAGGTATGTGTGATGTCTCCAGGCTCGTCAACACCACCTTCATGAGCAGCCCAGAAACCCCGCACAACAGTCGGCTGGAAAGGTTCGTGAACACACCCCGTGCTCAACGGAGCTCTGACCCAGCACTAGGGCTGATCAACGACCCCGATATCGACGGATCCTTCCAAAGTGTGTCCTTCCCGAAGCCTTTGGCCCACTCAACCTCACCGCCGCTGCAGTCAACAAGGGACTCCGGATAGCTCGCAAGCTCCTGTGTGACCTGACAGAGATGGTCCCTGTGGTAGGTCACTGCCGTGATGACTCTGGCGTATGCTCAACAATGACCGACAGGGCTCGGAGCTCCTCGACACCATCTCCCCGCAGTTCATCGCAGACCTCATCTCATGGGGTGCCATCGGCGCCCGGTGAGGCCCGCCGTCCTCCACCTGCCACCGCTCTCTAAACTCTCCCTCAGGACCACCGAGTCGCAGCTGCACCGCGAGCTCGCATCGGGCGTGTCCTTCCCGATCGGCTTCAAGAACGGGACGAACGGCTCCGTCGACATCGCGCTCGACGCGATGGTCGCGGCCTCGCACCCGCACATCTTCCTCGGCGTGACCGAGTCCGGGCTCGCGTCGATCGTGAAGACGGCCGGGAACGGCGACGTGCACGTCATCCTCCGCGGCGGCTCTGGCGGCCCGAACTACGCCGCCGAGCACGTCGCCGCGGCGTCGGCCGCGGTGGTGAAGAAGCGGCCGGACCGCCCCGCGAGCCTCATGGTCGACTGCAGCCGTGTGTCCTCTATCTCGGTATCGTGATCGTTCGAGGCTGAGGACGCACATAGACGGCAACTCGAACAAGGACTACCGCAACCAGCCCAAGGTGATCGCGGACATCTGCGCGCAGCTCGGCTCGGGCGCGCCCGCGTCCCGCGCGATCACCGGCGTCATGATCGAGTCGCACATCAACGCGGGCAGGCAGGACGTGCCCGCCGAGGGCCCGTCCGCGCTCAAGCACGGCGTCTCGATCACGGACGCGTGCGTGCCGTGGGAGGACACGCTCGACATGTTGAATGCACTGAATACGGTGCGTGCCGTGGAGAGCTGCGGTATCGGTTATACTCATCCAGTGACAGGCCGCAGGCAAGCGCAGGGAGGTGTTGCAGGCTGCGTCGTGAGGGGCCCTCGATCTCCATCTTTCTTGATTCGTATAGTGTCCAGTGTTTGTACATCAGCAGCCGTCATTACATGCAAAAAAGCACGGGATAAATCCTCGCATCCTACATCTCTCCTCATCCATCTACCCGCCCGCCTTGCCCGCAAGCGCGTAGCCGCCGCCGGCGGGGCCGTGCACCTTGGTGTAGCAGCGCGCGCAGAACGGCGCGCCCTCGTGCTCGCTCACGCGGCCAGGCGCGAGCCCGCCGCCGCACTCGGAGCAGCGCAGGCAGCCGCGGTGCCAGAGCTGGCCGATCGCCTTGGCCTGCTCGGCGAAGAAGACGGGCTGGGCGCAGCGCGCGCACGCGGGCGCGGGCGTCCCGCCCCAGCGCGGGGACCCCGTGCTCTGCGCGCGCAGCGGCGTCGTCCCTGTGCTCTGCGCCCGCACCGGCGTCGCGGTCGGCGTCCGCGCGGAGACGGTGTAGTTCGCGTACGGCGAGGTCGTGCTCCGCCCGGGCGTGGCGTGCGCGGCGACGACCCCGCCCATCGTCGCGTTCAGGCGGGACACGGGCAGCCGGCGCACGGCCGCGGGCGGGCGCTCGGGCGACGGCGAGCGCGGCGCGCCGAGGAGCGCGTCCACCGCCGCGGCCTCGTCGTCCTCGTCCTCTGTTAACTCTGCGAGTGGTGCGGTCGGCGAGGTGGGCGAGAGCGTGCGCGTCGGCTGTAGGATCGGTACAGTACTTCTGCCCGCCCGCGCGCCGACGGTCACGGAGCCCGAGCCGTAGCCCGCGCCCGCGCCGGTCGTCTGCCGCTCGACGGGCGCGCGCGCCCAGAACGAGCCGCCCGTCGGCGTCGGCGCGAGCGGGCTGCTGGCGGGCTCGGGCGGCGGGCCGGGGCGGTGCGGGAGGTTGGCGGTGCGCAGGTCGCGCGTGCCGAAGGCGCGGGTGTGGCAGTTCTTGCTGTGCGCGCGTCAGTCCGGGTCCGCCGCTGGAGGGGGAAGGCGTACCAGTATGGCTGGGTGGGGCAAACGAGGATCCGGAAGATGAAGGGGTGTGCAGTGAGTGTGGGAGGGGAATAGGGAGGGCGGGAGGCGTACCTCCTCGTCGTGCTCGACGAGCGAGCCCGAGTCGAGGCGCTTCTTGCAGGACGCGCAGGTCAGGCACATCTGGCACGCGTAAGAGCCCTGTACTGGCACACCGAGAAGATCGGGCGCGCACCTTGTGGTAGAGCTAGTGTGCACACAGGAGCGTCAGACGGCAGGGTGTGCTACAAGGGCGCTGCGGACCGACCTTGCGTCCGGGGCCCATGACCTGCAGGATCGCATGAGCACACCATCCACGCATACTATCCCAGACATAGCCACCTGCTCGGCGGCATAGACGGCCTTTGCGCAGCGGGGGCAGACGGACGAGCCGCCATACGGGAGCATAGCGATGATGATGTCGGTGGAAGAGTGAAGGGTCTGGCGCGGGTCCGGCGCCGGCTCGGCGATGGCCGAGCGAAATCAGTTTTCGCGTGTGCCACCCCTCCTCTCTCACTACTACCACCACCACTACCACCTCCTCCCTCCACGATGTCTGACGACGAGCAGCACAACCACACTTTCGAGCAGGTGCGCGCGCCCCGCTGCTGGTGCTCCCCGATCTTGCGCTGATGGTGCGGACAGGCCAATGCGGGCGCGTCGACGACGTTCCCGATGCAGTGCTCGGCTCTCCGCAAGGGCGGCCACGTCTGCATCAAGGGTGCGTGCGGGCGGGGGAGGGGAAGAGAAAGGTGCTGAACCGCGATCGCCAGGCCGGCCGTGCAAGATCGTCGAAATGTCGACGTCCAAGACGGGCAAGCACGGACACGCCAAGGTCCACCTCGTCGCCGTCGACGTGCGTGGTGGTGTTGAATCGATAGGAATCATACTCATCACTCACATCACCCCAGATCTTCACGTCGAAGAAGATGGAGGACATCTGCCCGTCGACGCACAACATGGACGTGCCGCACGTGGCGCGGACGGAGTACCAGCTCGTGAACGTCGACGACGGCTTCCTGAACCTGATGACGCCCGACGGGACCGCCAAGGACGACGTCAAGGTCCCCGAGGGCGACCTCGGCAAGGACATCTCCGCCGCGTTCGAGGACGGCAAGGACGTCGTTGTCTCCATTCTCACCGCGATGGGCGAGGAGCAGGCGATCTCCTGGAAGGAGTCTGGCAAATAGGCGATCGTTGATGCCCATGTGCCGCCCTCTTATTGCTCCGCCTACCTCCCCTCATTCTCTGCATATCGCTGTTGCATCGTGTACGTGGGAGCAGTGTCCACCAATTGTACCTTTTTTCGGGTGTATGCGCACATCGCGATGGCGACGGCCTGTTGGACATGCGGCGACACAGACGCGTGCTAGCCTTCCCTCGTCTGATTCCAATGCCCGCGCCCGCTTCAACGACGCCGAAGAAGCGGCCCGCGGCGCTCGCGGTGCCGGTCGATGCGCATGCACCCGCGGAGGAGCTGACGCTGTCGTCGCCGTCGGGGAGCTCGAGCACGGCGAGCAGCCCAGGCGACACGCCCGCGTTCTTCGACGCCGTCGACGACCTCGGCGCCGAGCTCGCCGCGCTCCGGCGCAAGGTCCAGACGAACCTGCGACTGCGGCCCCTGCGCTCGTCCCAGAACCTCGCCCAGCAGGCCCAGGCGCACGCGGCCAGCCCGGCGCCGTCGGTGTACGCGACCCCGAACCCGGACGATGACAGCGATCTCGACGAGGACGTGGGCAGCCCGCCGCCCAGTGCGCTCGAGTCTGCGCGGTCGAGCATCTACTTTACGCCGACGTCCGAGGGCGCGCCGTTCTCCGCCTTCCAGGCGACGCCCCCCACCAGCGCACGCCGGATCGACTACGCGACGTACCACGTCCCGCGCACGCCGTCCCCCCGCCCTTCGCGGGGTCTGCACCCGCAGGAGCTCGCGCAGCGGCTCGACGGCCCGACACGCCCGCTCCTCATCGACGCGCGCCCGCTGCCCGCGTACGCCGCGCGGCGCCTGGCGGGCGCGATCAACGTCGCGATCCCGACGCTCATCCTCAAGCGCTCGCGCAAGGGCGGCGGCTTTGCTTCATTGTCTGTCCTGCGGCAGTACATCACGACCGCCGGCGGCCGGCGCGCGTGGGACGCGCTCATGCGCGCCGGCTGGGACGGCGACGTGATCGTGTACGACGAGGACATGGACGAGCGCACGCGCGCCGCGCCCGCGTGGGCGCTGCTCCCGCTCCTCGCGCGCCACCTCGCGCCGGGCGCGGGCGTCGACTGGCTGCGCGGCGGCTTCGGCGCGCTGCTCGCGCACCCGCCGGCACACACACTGTTAGTCGCGGGGCTCGCGCCCGCGGACACGGACGAGGGCTCCCCGGACGAGCCGCCGCTCCCGCCCGGCGCGGCGCTCCAACTCCCGCCGACGCCGCTGCCCCCGCCGAGCGCGCGCCGTCCCGGCGGGCTGTTCCAGCTCGACACCCAGGCCGCTGCGCTCCGCTCGCGCTCGATGCCCGTCCTTGACACCGGCTCCGCGACCTCGCTGAACCCGCCCTCGCCCGGCCCGCTCGCGCACGACGCCCCGCGCTCGCCGGCACCCACAATGTCGCTAACCCTCGGCTCGCCCGCGCCCGACGCGCCCGGGTTCACCCGCCCGCGCCCGCCGACGCGCAAGCCGTCCGCGCCGCAGCTCGGCCGGCTCGACACGCGGAGCGCGGAGCGGCTGCCGAAGCTGACGCTGCAGCCGGTGCCCAGCAAGTCGCTCACGCTCGCGGTGCCCGGCGTGTCCGTCTCCGTGGCGCCGTCGCCCGTCCGCTCGCCGTCGCACCTCGCGCTCGTGCACAGCAATCACGCCGTGTCCCCGCCGCCGAGCGCGGTCTCCCCGCCTGCGTGGGGCGGGTACAGCCTCGGCGGGCCGCCACCCACGCCCTCGTTCCGCTCCGGCTTTGGCGGCGGCGGCGGGTTCCCTGGCGGGGGTGGGTTCCCTGGTGGAGGCAGTGGCGGCTTCCCGTCGTCGCCGCGGACGCCACGCTCCGGGCTGGACGTGTCCGCGCCGGCGTCGCCGCGGACCGCGCGGCCGGACACGGCCGTGTCCGAGACGGAGGACGCGTACGCGGCCTTCACGGTGTCCACGATCCTCCCGGGCTTCCTCTTCCTCGGGCCGGAGATGACGACGGCGGCGCACGTGCGCGAGCTGCAGGAGCTCGGCGTGCGCCGGATCCTGAACCTCGCGGCCGAGTGCGACGACGACCAGGGCCTGGGGCTCCGCGCGCGCTTCGAGCGCTATATCCGCATCCCGATGCGCGACACCGTCGAGGAGGACAACATCACCATGGGCGTGCACAAGGCGTGCGAGGCGCTCGGTGCGTCGATCCGGCTGGCGCCGTGGGGCCGTGCGCTGACGCGCGCACCGCACAGACGACGCGCGCCTGCACAGCTCGCCGACGTACGTGCACTGCAAGGCCGGCAAGTCGCGCAGCGTGACGGCGGTGATGGCGTACCTGATCCACGCGAACCGGTGGACGCTCTCGCACGCGTACCAGTTCGTGCTCGACCGGCGCAAGGGCATCTCGCCGAACATCGGCTTCGTGTCCGAGCTCATGGGCTTCGAGCAGCAGGAGCTCGGCTCCAAGAGCATGGGCGTCGTCAAGGGCGGCGAGCCCGCGCCGGACGAGCCCCAGAGCGCGGGGCACACCGGCAACTACGGGCACGCCGCCGGCCAGCGCCGGCCGTCGCACGCGCGCGAGAGCCTCCCGCCGCTCGCGCGTGGGGAGAGCGAGAGCCTCGCGCACGGCGCGCACATCACGCCCGGCGAGGGCGCGCTCGCCGAGCTCGAGATCCGCGACGCCCAGAACCGCTACCGCCACTTCCGCCGCCCGCCCGTCGACGAGCGCATCATGCCCGTCCGCCGCGTCAGCAAGGCCGGGCTCGAGAGCTGGGACGAGCATCTTTGAGGGTTTCATTGGAGTACAGTACACATTTCTTTTTTCGGGCGCATTCGAGGCTGTCACCGCACGCGGAGGGTACCATACGCAATCTGACCGTCGATGATCTGGAGCCTTGTGTGAATGTATGAACGGCTGGGAGCGAGCGTACGCACGGTAGAGACGACCTTTGTGCCGAGGATCTCGGCCTGCGGGACGGCCATGATGTCCCGGTCGAGCACGACAAAGTCTGCGCGCTTGCCTGGCGAGAGCGAACCGAGCTTGTCCTCGGCGAACGACGCGTATGCAGCGTCGTACGTCATGCCCTTGAGCGCCTGCGCCCGCGTAAGTTTCTCGTCCGGGAACCTGCGCAGTGATGATGTGAGCGTCTGGGCGAGGGGAGTGCAGAGGGACGTGCCAGCCGCCGGGCCCGTGCGGCGAGGTGCCGTCTGGCCTGAGACGCGCGACGGCCGCGTAAAAACCCAGGAGCGGGTTGATGCCCTCGACGGGAAAGTCAGAGCCGAGCGGCAGGACTTGGGCCCGTGAGCCGCTGTAGAACGCAGTCAGCAATGGCCGGTATGCTTGATGTCGAGCCTTACTTTAGTAGAGTCTGGTAGGCATAGGCAACGCGGATGCGTTCAGAGCCCTGAGAATATTCAGTTAAGGGTCCGGCGTGTAGATGTTGTACGCACAAGGCGGCTCTCGGCGTAGCCCATGTCACTCGTGCTAGGGACATGTCAACCTTGAGGACATCTTGTGAGATGCATGTGCTTACGCGTGTGTTGGCTGTACGCTGGCGATCACTGTCCGTCGTGTTCAGCATGGACCAGCCATTGGTCTACGAACAACTGACCCCCAAGCCGCCCGATTCGCTGAAGGTCCTCCTGTGTCATGATCTGCGCATGCTCGATCCTTGGCCTCGCGTCCCGCGTCGGGTCGCTCTCGATCAAGCGCTCCATAATATCCAGCGCGACGTGATTGGCTCTGTCGCCGATGCAGTGTATGTTCTGGCAGCCAGTCAGGCACATCAGCAACACGGACAGCGCGTAGGAAGCGACGCACGATCTGGAAGCCGGCGCGCCAGAACTGCCCGGCGAGCGCCTCCAGCTCCGCCGGCGACGTCCGCATGATCCCTGCAAAGTCGGGCCGGTCCGCGTAGGGCTCGAGGAGCGCAGCGCCCCAGGAGCCGAGTGCGCCTGATCCGCCGGGGTCAGCACGTCTGATGTGAGGGCGGGGAAGAGAGGCTAGGTACCGTCGGTGAACATCTTCACGCTGCGGATGGTGAGCCGCTTGTCTTTGCCGTACTCGTGCTCTTGGGGGATTTGATCGCCCCAATACTCCTTCGAGGCGACGTTGCCCATGAGGTACAGGCGCAGCTTGGACGTCTATCAGTTCCCCCTTCAAGCGGATCTCTGAGGAGAGACATACCGGGAGCTCTCCGTCCTTAGCCTTCCTGCGAGGCGAGTCAGCGGGACACGTCGAGGACTCACCTGCCCACTCACTTCATAAAGAACTTGATAGTAGCCGGGTCCGTCATTGCGTCATGGATGCTCGTCAGGCCGTGCTGCAGCGCATCTTTCATCGTCCGCTGGAAGTAGTCCGCCATCTGCATCTCGGTCCAGGGCGGCACCGGGACGAGATCCATCGCATTGTCGACGAAGATACCTTCGCGACAATATCAGCCGATGCATCGAGCCCGCTGGGAGGATGCGCACCCGAGGCCTCGCCGTCTGCGCCCCGGACGATCTCTCCGCCCTCAATGGCTTCAGGAAGCTTTCCACCGCAGGCCTCCTTGGTGAGCTCGAGCGCCCGCTCGGAGACCCAAGTCGCGTGCACGTCGACCCGCTTCAGGACGATGGGTCTTCCCTTCAGGATTGGGTCGGAGGAGAGGTCTGCCTATTACCACTCGTATTTAGTCCTTCGCTCGCTATGCGGTAGTCGGTTTGCTGACCGCCGTTGGGAACTTTTGTCCAGTCCAGCGAGTTTGGTCCCTACTCTGCGATCAGTGGCTAGGCCATTTCCAAATACAGGCGGACTGACCATCCCATGCCCTCAATCCACCGAGAGGTGTCGTTGAGGACGTCGGGCCGATCCAGAACGTACTGTCGAACACGACGGATGACCTCTTCCACGGACTGTGCTCCATCGAGAGGGAGCTGCATCTTGTAGCCCCAGCCGATGACATGAGCATGGGCGTCTGAGAAATAGTCAGTAAATGTGGTGCAGGACTGCTTGGAGAGTAGACGCACCCGCTAGACCGGGGACCATGATCTGTCCAGCGGGGAGGTTGTACACAGGGAGTTTGGACTCTTCTGTGCCAGCCGCCGCGCTTTGCGAGTTCTTCCACAGAGCCTGAATTACGTCTACACGATGTTTTCAGCCACTGGAAGCTGTCGACATCGTCCCGGCTCACCCAGATGCCCAGTGGCGAGAACCTCGCCTGCCCGCACGGCGATACATGCCACGTTCGGCGACGCACTCTCCACCGTGTAGATCTTCTCCGCGTCGGAGCATACGGCATACGCCTGTGGCAAAGTATCGAGATCGGTGTGTCGGCGGAAGAACGCCAGAGCGAGAAGGGATGCGAGTGCAGCGAATCCGAGTGTCCCGAGTCGTTGAGTGGTGCTCGAGGCCTGCGACCGAGTCGCTTGTTGGACGCCGGTGGGTTCAGGCTTTGAAACAGCCTTCAGATCCACCTTTTCGTCCGTGGCTTTCACGTCTGCCATGACGAGGATGAAGGGAGAGAGAGAGCGCAAAACGCGGTTACCCCGGGTGCCGATCCCTCAACGTCATTAGATGCAAGACATATCAGAGTATGGATGTAACATATGCATTCAATTAGCTAGCATACAAGTGAGCGAACCGGTCCTTTCCACTGCGCGGCGGCGGCACAACATGTCTAGCCGACGACGACTCGGACGCAATGATGGGAGACACTGGAGTGGCCTGCACTCGAGACGGCTTGATCTTGACCGAGTTGAATGACGAACAGATGCGTGAAACCCAGCGTGCATGTCTCCTGGGAGAAGGAGTGTGGTCGGCGATCCGCGGCGTCTTCTCCAGATCACCAGCGGCTTCCGCGATCTCAGCAGAGAGGTCGAGCTGCGAGATGTCGCCCTCAGGGAGATACACGGTGCCCATGGCGTGCGGCGGCGTGACCAGGTCGTCAACTGAGCAGCTGGCGCTCGTGCCTTCCGAAAGCTCAGGCATATGCAAAGACGAGTCGGCGCTGGGGGGATGTCGTCAGCTTGAGAATGTGTGGGAAGCGGACAAGGACTGACTCATCGAACGGGCACTCCTGCTCGGGAGACCGGAAGCCGGTGCACAGGATGTCGTCGATGAGGGCGGAAAGCTTCGCCTCAGCTATAGCGTCCTCCACCTGCTGCTGTGCGGCGCGCTCCTGCACAGCTGCGCGCTCCTGCCAGTTCCTCGCGGCCTCTTCGCACTGCTGTGCCTGTTCGCGCGCACCGGAACGGATGCGAGTTGAGTAGAATTGGAAGGGGGCCTCCAGACGCTTGCGCACGCCGCGGAGCGTGAGTCGCTGGTCCGGATTCTCGACGAGCGCGTCCTTGAACAGCGCATGGAAGTCCCGCGAGAGCGGATATTCGTGCGTGAGGTAGTTCTCATGCTTAAGACGCACGAAACAGGTGTAGTGAGGGCATCCCATGGACGCGAGATTCCATGGGCGGGCACCGGTGAGCAGGTTGAAGAAGGTGACCACCAGAGCCCAGACGTCGGAGAGTGCTGAGGAGTACGATTCGATTCCCATAGCTTTTTTGCGCCAGATTTTGTCAACTCGTTCTAATGAAAAAATTAGCGAAGCCCCTAGCGTTGGGCACCAGGTAGATGACGTACCCGGCGAGTTGTAGAAGTCTGTACCCAACGACTCTGTAGCAAAACGGTTCCGGGTTGCAAGGCCAAAGTCAGAGAGAAAGACGTCGTTGCCGTCCTCAGAGACCAAGATGTTCTCAGGCTTGATGTCGCGATGGAACACCTGGCGACTATGACAGTGTGCGAGAGCGTCGACGAGTTGGAGAAACACACGCCGGGTGCGCTCCTCGTTCTTCCAGAATGGGTTGCAGTCATTGATAGCCGAGAAGAGGTCACCGCCAGGGTGATAGTCGAGTACGAGCCACCGGCAGTCCCGAAGCTCGTCGACGATGATACGGTGGAGGGTCACGATATTAGGGTGGTCGGAGACGCTAGCGTGCATAAAGTATTCGGCATCGAGTGCATCGAGGTGAGCAAGGCGAGTGTCGCAGGATTCGTTCTGGGAAGCGAGCGGAAGTCCCAGCCACTTTACGGCGTAGAAGGGACGTTTGGGATCGATGGTGTCGACCGCCTTGTAGACAACGCTGTTGCCACCCTCTCCAAGCACAGAAAGGAGAGCGAGTCGGCCAGAGTCGATGGCCTGTCCAGCGTAAAGGGGGAAGCGAGAAGGCATGGTGAAAGAAAATGTCCGAGGGGAATGGATGGAGAGAAGACGAAGGGATGAAGGGAATGCTCGCGAACCCGAGAGGAGGAGGAGAAGGAGACGAGATGGGGATAGTGACCGTCACCGAGGCGATCTTATATGACATTGGTGGTGGGGCGGCCGAGCGGTGCATTCATTAAAGTGCGATCGACCGCAGCCCATGCACCAGCAACTCTCCTAAACCTCCTAGCCTGCCACAGCCCTTGCTCCACGGTCGAGACAGCCGGAGATAGGGGGCGGCATCCAGCTAAGATTAATAGCAGCTGCACATCAAGCTCACTCAACACGAGGAGTCTCAGGAGGTACCAATGCCAAGATCCACGTTGACGTCGCGGGGCAAGAAGTGTGTTGGTCGGACTTACTCTGGGTAGCACGGGACGATCACTGCTCCACTGGCACAGCATTCATAGCCTCTCTCACTTTCCCCACTCCGCTCGTCCCGCACACGACACCTATCCCCCATAACTCGCACCTATACATCTCGCACAAATGGCTAGCTGGGTCCAATACGACGAGGAGGACGAGCAGACCCCGATCTCAGAGGGCGGCGACTACCACTACCATAACGGGAACGACCAGCTCTGGGAGGGTTCACGGTCCCCGCATCCCGCTCAACCCGCGCAGAAGAAGCGGATGATAGCATTTGGGATGTCGCCAGCGATGCATGGCTCGCCAGCTATGCACCTTGCACCTGGAGGTTTCGCCGGGAGCGGCGGGCTCCACCCCGCCTCTCCCGCTTGGTCCGGCGGCTCTTCATCGCCCCACTCCGCAAGTAGCTCTTCCAGCACTCCCATAAGCATCCACAGTGCCTTGGCCTACCATCCAGATGCATCCTGTCCGCTGGCGTACGATGTCTCCATCCATCCATCCCACATGCGCCCGCCGCCGGACATGCCGCTGGAGCAGTTCGCCGAAGTGATGACTCAAGCAGCGACGTACCCACCCCTCTCCACCATCACCCTCGTCACCGACGTGCTCTCCCACCCGATCGTCGTCAGCTCGAAGACGTACGGCGCAAGCATCACCGTCCAGGACGTCGTCTCCGCTATCTACTCCTCCCTCCGAACACCGCTCTCGCCGGACGAGTTCAACGGTCTCGGGCCAGAGCACCAGCGGGACGTTGCTCGCGCCTATGGATCACGTGTACATCGAGTACACGAGCGGAAACGCGAGGCTGAGCGCTCAAAGGGTGTCAAACGCATCGATCTCATCTTTGCGGAAGGGACTTGCACATTCGATGGCCTGGGCGCAACAAGGAGAAACCGGGCGCTCTGGGTCCTCAACTTCCGAGAGTAGAACTGGTTTCTACCTTACCACTCGTATTCTTATGTGACCCGCCCTCTCTCGACTCCGGGATGTGCAGCTCGTTGACCGGTCTCACACCGCTATGGCTCGATGGCGGTTTCACTTTCACCCTTCCGGGACGGCGGCGATCCGACCCAGATGACTCTCGTGGGCCGGACCCCGGCCGTTCATCGATTGTGGGGGGATGGTGGCCCATCAAGCCAAGGGCGCCACGGATAGATTGACATGGACGTGCAGAGCTCATCGACCCGTCTAGCTTCTTGGATCATTCACTCTTTCTGAACTTCACGTTCGAACACTCGCGGGGGATATTGTATTAGGAAGGGTAACTACATGCCTGGTCGTTATTCTACAGTTTGGCAGTCTTCCATATAAGCACTTCTTTTCGTTCCAGCAATCGTCATCGTCGTCGTGGTAGATCGTGTCGGTAAGCGAGGGCACCTCAGAGCTCGTGCTTGACGTGAGCGGTGGCCTTCTCGGCCTCAGCGGTTGCGCTCTGCGCCTTGCCCTGCGCCCACTCCTTCGTGGCACGCACGTTGCCGCTGGCCTGCGCGGCCGCACTCTTCGCGGTACCCTTGGCATCCTTGTACTGCGCCTTGGCCTCGTAGCCGGCAGAGTCGGCGGCCCACTGCGCGTCGTGCGCCTTCTCCTGCGCGTAGCCCTTCGCCTCATTGTACGACGCGGAGGCAGCGTCCTCGGCGTTGCGCGCGGTGCCGGTGATGAGAGCGAGAATGTCGCCGATCTTGGCCTCGGCGTAGTGCAGGTTCGAGTTGAGGATGTCGGAGACGCGGGCGACGAGAGACTCGGCACTAGTGGCGACCTGAATCCAGCGAATTCGGACCTCCTGGAGCAGACCGGGGCGCGACGTCGGGATGGCGTCCTCGGAGACACCGCGGTTGCGCAAGTACGCGCGGAGACGTGCGTCCGGCCAGACGAGGTAGCTTGCCGACTTGGCCGAGGCGTCGTCGTACTACAAGGAGAGACATCAGCACATGAAAGGGAGCAGCAGTGAGCCAGAACATACCTTGGCGTTCATGAGCTTGATGAGCTCATCGCGGCTCTTCTGAACATTGGTGCGGAGGTAGCCGTGGTCAACGAGCCATTCTCCCATCTGAGTGTCGGACCAAGCGCCCCAGACAGTGTCCTGTGCGCTCGCGTAGTTGTCGCCGACCATCTTGACGAGCTTGTCGCGCTGGATCTTCGCCTCGCTGCGGATGATGTTGTGCGAGACGAGCCAGTCGTGGAGCTGCGTGTCGGTCCAGTTCGACCAGATGTACGCCTTGGTGTCGTAGTAGTAGCTGTGCATCTTGGCGACGAGCGACTCGCGGCTGAGGTTTTCGGCGAGCGCGTGGCGGAAGTCCTGGGTGTCTGTCTCCGGGTGGCTCGAGTGGATGAGGTCGTGGGAGATGAGCCACTCGCGCTGTGATGGGTTGTAAGCACGGAACTAGACAGACACCTTGATAAACATACCAGGTAGGAGTCGGTCCAAGCGTTCCAGGCAGCATCGGTCGGCTTGTTGTAGGCAGTCTTCATCATGTCGAGAAGCTGCTCCTTGGTGGTCTTAGCGTGCGGCTCAACAAGGCCCTTGTCCTGGAGATACTGGCGGAGGCGGCTCTCGTCCCATGTCGAGTAGATGTAGTCTGGTAAAAACAAAAGTCAGCGATCATGGCGAAGACATTTATTGGAAGACTGATCATACCCTTAGTGACATCGGCCCGACGGCCAACCTCCTCGGTCGCTTGTGCAACAACAGAGGAGACCGTGGAAGAAGCCTCGGTATAGACCGAGCTAGCCGAGGAGGAGACGACGCTGGCAGCCGAGGTGATGCTTTTGCTGGCCTGGGAGGTGGGATCGCCGTAGACGGCAGTGGAGGCCTTGGAGGAGAGAGTGGAGGAGAGGGCAGAGGCGTAGCTGGTGTATGCGCGGTACTTCTGGCGAGCTAGGACAGCGAGTTGCTCCTTGGTTCCCTTGGGCTCTACGACACCCTGGTCGACGAGGAACGAGCGAAGCTGAGACTCATCCCAGGCGGCGAACGAATCGTCCTACACAAGCCGATCTGTTCAGCGACGTGGGCGATCGACGACAAGATCTGGAACACGGACCTTGACGTCCGCGAACGCTTTCTGAGCACGAGCATACTGGTCCGCAGTCCATGCATTGGCTTTGTCCCAGTTGCTCTTGACAAGATCCTACAAAGTGATGGAGTTAGGAAAAAAAAAGGTTGCGGGGTGAAAAACTTGAAGTGACACGTACCTGGAGTTGGACAGAGGTGTAGGTTTCTGGGGGCTCGATGTTGTGAGACTGGAGCCAAGCCTTGAGCTGAGCCTCGTCCCAAGTGTTGTAATCTGCAGCACGCGACAACGTCAGTCTTTGTTTCTGTGGCGCACGCGACGATCGGAGAGACGCACCTGGCTTGTCGGTGCCGAACCAGGAAGCGTGGGCGGACGTGGCCGCAAGGACGGAAACGAGGAGAACGGCGGGCCTCATGAGGATAGCGGAAGGGGGAAGGGTGAGACGAGATCTGCATGCTCGCGCTCTTTTATGGCGGTGATCCAGAAGGTCGACGCGTCTCGACATGACATCATCATCTTGCACCACCCCCGCCACTGAACGCGTGTGTCTCGGCTCGAAACACGCGTTTTACGCGTGAAAAAGAATAAAAGAAGCCAACCTGTCGGAACACAAACGGAAGGTATGATTGTACACACAAAGAGGGAGAAATCATCAGGCAACCACGGCTGCTGTTTGTTCAGCTAGATCGGGTACGGTGTCCGAGGTGCTCGGCCCCATTGTTCTGGGCGCGAGCTGGACTGGTGACACAGTGGTGCTGTAGTATAACCGCTTGGCAACGTCAGAGACGATCCAGTCCAGTCCTTCGATAAGATTTGCGCCAGTGACAGCGGAACAAGGCATGATCTTCCAGGTGTGGGACCGGATATTGACGAGATCTAGGACCTGTGAGCACAGCATCGTCAGCACGTCTATGCAGCCTCAGAGTGACAATGGGAATGTCTCGCACATCTCGGATTTCCGGGCTTGACATGGACCCTTGTAGATCCTGCTTGTTGGCAAAGACAAGAAGAGTGGCACCGGCCAATCTCTGGAGTATCCATCGTTAGTATAGAGCCGAGCTACAACTAGACCTAACTCACATCCTCCTGAAGCAATCCATGCAGCTCTTCTCGGCAATCTCCCATACGCATGCGATCGCTCGAGTCCACGATCCAGACGAGTGCATCCGTCTGCTCGAAGTAGTTTCTCCAGTATGGGCGGAGAGAGCGCTGTCCTCCGACATCCCCTGAGTAAGATATCAGTAGGAGTAGGGTCGCCCGAGTATTATAATACGCACAGATGTTCAGCGTGTACCTATGACGCGCCTCTCACTTAGTTTGTGGTCTGGACGAGCTCCACAGACGACGCACTGGCGATGAACGAATGTTTTGATATTGAAGCCAAGTGTTGGGCTGATCTTGCTAATGTCTTCGTTGTTTAGCCTCTTCAGTATCGTCGTCTTCCCAGCGTTGTCCAAGCCTCTCCACAAGGGTCACTCGACAGTATCGTCACCGACGCTCGTTGAAAGCTTACAGGAAGAGTATGCGCATCTCCTTGGCTTTACGTCGATTCTTGCGTATTATTGTCAGAAGACCCATGTTGTAACTCAGGGATGGAGGGTCGATGATGAAGGGAAGAGGAAAGAAGGCACACGGTCAGATGACCGCGTCGCGTCTTCGCCTTGAACGGCTCAATCATTTCGAGCTACCTCACCAAGTCAGCATCTCCTGGGTACCATGCGCGTATAAAATCCACAGTTCACCATCATATACGACTCCTCTGGACACTAAAATATATGAAACGTGGGAGAAGACCCCCGTTTTCGACACGTCACGCCCTAAGGTTGCTCAACATGCACTCTCTTACATAGCTTTAGCTAACTTCTACCGTACAACAAAGTGAGATATCCTGCTGATCAATCAGACGTAGGAGATGGAGACGGTTCCATCGCTGTTGAGGGTCGTCTTGCTGAGCGGGTTCCCGTTGCCGTCGAGGGTGACCCAGATGTCTGCGTTGTTGGAGCCGATACCCGCGCCGCTGTTCATGGTCGCTACGGTGTTCGTGAACTTGACCGTGCCGTAGTTTGCGAGCGGGTATGTCGACGGGCCCTGAGGCGCAAAGTCCTCGACGATCCACTCGGCGTCAGTCTGGCACATGGACACGGCCTGGAGGAGGCGGGTTTAGCTGGGTATACATAGAGTGCAAGGGAGGGAGAGGCGGACCTCGTTCGAGACGGTGGACGTCACAGACTTGCCAGTCGTAAGGTTGTTAATCGTCGCCACGCCGCTGTTCTTCGACGTCGCCGTGATAATCATCTGGACGGTGTCGCCCGCGGTCCACGACGTGCCCGACCACTCGTTGATCTTGCCGTCGGAGAGGTAAACCCACCAGGCTACGTCGTACCATCTCAGTACGACGCGTGTGGCATGTGGAGCAAGCACGTACGAGTGTTCACTTGTTTGCCGTTCTGGATGGTAAAGTAGAACCCGGTCTGCCAGAGGGTCGCTCCGCAGGACGCGCCGTCGATGCCGACCCAGGCCGAGGACCAGTACTCCTGCGAAGAGCTTCCACCCGCCGGGACGCTCAGCTTCGGGATCACGACCGTGCCCTGGACGGACTTGAATGTGCCCTACTCTATTTGTCAGTAGCACGTCTAGAGCCCAATCCAAGTGAACTGACTGCGGGGTATGTGTACGACGGCCCGGCCCAGTTGGTCGAGTAGTCGGTCTTGGTAGAGGCAAGCTTGTGAACCTTCGCATACAGCTCCGCGGTCGCGGAGCTGCCGTTGAACCGCTGGGGCGGATGGGACTTCGGGAGCCCTACCACGGCTTGCTGGGTGGTCGCCGGGATGGCGACAACGAATGCGGCGAAGAGCAGGCTGGACAGAGCGGCGAGGGCAACCATGATGGGTGGAAAGACAGAGGATTGTCTGAGGCGACGAGGAGCTGTGACGAGATACCCTCAGTATCCGCGCTCTTTTATATGTCCTACAGAGTCGAGGCTGCGCGATGGAGCTTCCTGCAATGAAGCTGTCCAGTGGAATACCTCATAGCCCCATCGGACGCGTAGCCCGAGGAACAGAGCAGACCGTAGTCTGAGCGCTGTTCGTTCATGCTGTTTCTGCATGCTATTCGGTCATGCAGTTTTAGGGCTGGCTTCTTCCGTTACCTTTGCTCGGAAAGAACATGAGATGCTGATGGCATCGAGTATCGTGCGCTTGGCCAGAAGACGAGGATAGCGGAGTGGTGTCACGGCCATGGCTCAGCGTCGGGCTTCGTCGGCAGTGGAAGTGCGAACGGAGAAGCCGCTGCAGTTCAAGTTCATAGCCTGACCCGCGCGCGTCGTCATAGCATCCAAGGAGATAAAAGAGGCCGGCACCGCAGCCAGCAGCAAGGATGTCCAGGGATGTCGCGGCGGGAAAAGCAGAGGTGAGGACGTGGGGTAAAGGACAGAAACGAACGGACCCGAGTGAAAGTCTCCGGTTCGCTTGGAACGACGTGGGCTGAACGTGAACTGGGAGATCCAGTCGTGTGGACTGCGCATGTACAGGATGTCACCGCACACATCTCATAGTGCGGGGGAGGGTGCAACCGTGGCGCCGTGGCGAACGGGGCTGAAACCTGGCGTAGGCTGGATGGGGATCACAGCGGAACACCCCGGAGTCCCGGACAGCCGTCGCTATGAAATGCATGCAGTAATGGAAAAGGAGGGTGAGAAAGCTGAACGAGGGCATTGACGGGGTGCTGTTCAGCGAGCGTGCCGGCCAACGGCGTGCCGTGTGGTTGTCCAGGCTCAGACGCCACACCCCCGGTCAGTACTCCCGGTGGATAGGCACACAACAGAATGAGCCAGAGTAAACCGGTTTGCGATGAGGTGCCAAAGAACGAAAATACAAGACCAATCCATTAGGGTATAGTCCAAGTACAGCTGAGATACGACGAAAGCGATGCGAGAACTGAGATAACACACGACGAGGAACCAAAAACCAGGGAACAGAAACCAGAAACCAGAAACCAGAAACCATTACACCTCCAGAGAGCGGAGTAGGGCCATTGGGTCGCCGCCGCTGTTGATCATGTCACACAGCTGGGCGAACATGTCACTCGCCGAGGACGAGGACGGGACGAGCGCTGAATCGCTGTCGTCCATGATAGAGTCGAGGCTGCCCAAAGACGGAAGGCCGGTGTCCAAGACAGTCTTGGGCATGGAGGGCGACGTCAGGATGACGGTCGGGGTCGTGCACGCCAGGTCCATCGAGAGCGAAGCTGCGATCAGACCGGGCAACCCTTCGTCCTTCTTCCAAGAGAAGGAAGTAGAGGATATGGAGGGCATCACCCGCGAGCTAGAAGAGAACAATCAGTCAAGGCAGCCAGAAGTGGGATCACGAGTCCGACTTACGACTTGGACTCGGGCACCGACTTTGACGTGAGATTTGCTACTTGAGCGGGGAAACTACTCGATGAGACGGAGCGAGCAAGCTCCATCGAGAGCGAGTCCTCTACAAGGTTCGGCTCGTCGTGGCCGAAGAGGCTGCACCTAGAGATGGAGGCGGACGAGACTGACGTGGTCATCGGTGACCTGGAAAAGGGTCAGTCGTCGTGAAGGAAACCGAGTCACTCTATCACTCACGAGTTGATCTTGGTAACCGGGCTTGCCCCTGCGTAGAGGTCTGTCCATGAGATGGACTTGCAGGTGAGGTACATCGAGATCGAGGTCGCCATAAGGCTGGGCTCGTTGCCCGCCAGGAAGCTCTCCACAGAGAAGGAGGCTGAGGAAGTTGATGTGTTCATCGCCGAGCTAGCCAAATGTTAGTCAACGTTGAAGAAGCCAATTATCGAAGTGACTCACGACTCGAATTTGGCCACCGAGCTTGAGATGGCGGCTGTTGCACCAACCGGGAGCTTTGCCCATGAGATGGATGCCAGGATCGAGTGCAGGTTACTATCACTGTTGTTAGTATAAGGAAAAGAGCGAGTGGAAGGAGAGAAAGAATCACCTCGGCACTTCTGTTTGCGAGACTTGAGACTCCTTGACCTCGGCGAGGGTCTCGGACCACGAGAACATTTGCTCGTGGGTCGAATTGACCGTACTTTGAGTGATCTCGGCCGTTTCGGCGAGGTCACTTGTGCTCGACGGGGGGGTGACGATGATGTCGGGGATTGTGCGAGCGAGAGGCGTGGAGTCGAGGAAGCTGGGCACTGTGGGCCAAGAGTAGCTCGACGAGAGCATGGAAAGAACACTGTATGAAGCGAGTCAGTATTTGTCAGGCGAACGGATAGTCCAGACACGTACCTGTGCAGGTTCGACTCGGAGGTCTCGTAGAGACCGCGTTCATTGCGGGTCATGATTCCATCATTGAGAGTACTGGTCACACAGTGTGAGTATGTCGATCCAATATCTATGAGCGGGAAGAATCACCACGAGACAGTAACAGGAGTGGTGATGGTGACTGCAACCTCCTCGATGTGAGGGGCGGCGACGGCAGCCTCCCCGATGTGGGGGGCGGCGACAACGAGCGGACGGGCCTCAAGAACGACGGCCTTTGCATCACTGTACAACCCGATGTCAGCGAAATGCTTTAGGGATGGCTGCAGATCCACGCACGTATCGGTCTCGGCGACCGAGCGGACATCGTCCGTCACGTCGACAGGGCAGTGAGCGACGCGCTTGCGGCCGAACGGCTTCTTCAATCTCGAGGAAGCGGAGCGCACGGCGGCGGAAAGGGTCTTCTTGAACATGAGGGTTGCGGTGGCCATCGTGGTCAAAGAAGAAGAAAGTGTTTGAGGAAGACGAGCCTGGGCGAGGCGCTGAAATCGCCATCCTCTTGACGTTTAGGGGTACAATCAACAGACCAACAGGGCCGCCCCCCACACACACTATTTCTGTATAGCCCTTCTAGGCATGAGACGCGTGATAGAGCGCGTCGAACGCGTTCCGCGGCATAGAAAACTCGTTTGCGCGGTTGTGGGAGCTGGTCAAAGGTGGGAAGCGCTTCTGCGAGCCACGTGCGAGCATCATGCAGTGTAGCCCCGGCTTTCACCGTCACCGCTTACACCTTCAAGCTTTCAAGCCTTCACAAACGTCTCAGCTGCTCCTCTACCACCAATCGCCCACTTGCATATTTATGGATACCCTTGTGGGCTTCTGGGCGATAATGCTCCGCCCAGTCCACGGTGCCTGGAGTTCCCCGCTTGCGCGACGTTGCCCTCCGTCCTTGAGTCCTTAGTCTCCACCTGCGTACGGGGCTGTTCACAGAGGCCCTTAACACCTCCGTTCACACAACCTCCTTTCTTACGAGAGACACGCTATACCCTCGGGTGCAACACGAGGACATGTTCGCGCTCGCATAGACCGTGTCCATGAGAGCACACAGCTGTGAAAACTGCTGGTGTACAGGTCTTCATTGTCGAATCCCCGCGTCCGTCTCTTCAAAAGCATTACCTTCCTTTTGGTGGTATGCAAACACACTCTTCGGTCGGCACTACATATGTACACTTTGCCTGCTCGCATCTCAGCCGCTCCGCTCCATCATCTCATGCTTCATTCTCCGCTTTTGCATTGTACGAAGGCGGCGGCGGCGCCGCTGACGGCGAAGACGACCTCGGCTGGGCCTCCGCGAGCACTCGCAGACGCACGACCTCCTCGCGTAGCACGCGCAACTCCTCCTGAACCGCGCTGTCCTGGGGCGCCGCGGCTTGGGCCCTCCGCCTGATCTTCGCGCGACAGCACAGCCAGACGGCGAAGGTAACTATGGCTATCCCGGCAACGAGCACGCCGCCCGCGACCAGGTCCATCGTCGTGTCATCCGAGAGCTCGCGCCTGACCAGGATGAGCGCGCGTTGACCCATGGCGTGTGGATCGCTTCTCACGAAGTGATCATGGTTAGCGAGTCGAATTGCTTGTGCGTGGCATCGCGATGCTTGGTTTATATACAAGATGTGGTGTCCGAGTCGGGAGATGGCCGCTGTCAAGGCACGTCATAGGGGCTGCGGAGCGGCAGTGCACACCTTAACCTCAGAATGGCAGATTGGCTTGGCAAGGCATGTAAGACTTGGGTCAGCCCAGGTTTACACAGATGCTATTTTGACACCACGACTCTCTCGCAGATACCTCATGATCATACAAGGTCTCACCCTCTTGCAGAGCAAGCTATACAGTACTATGGTCTGTTGTATTCAGAGATGCGGCTGTGAGTAGCCGGTATCACTGCGTCGCGCGTCTGAGGACGACCTGGAACGGCGGGCTGAGGTCGCCCGAGTCGCCAAACTCTGCAGCAAGATCCAGTCAGTGCTAGACTGTGTGCACCTCGACCCTGGAGTCGGAGGAGTGAGATCGTCGCCCTTCCATTTCGACTCGGGTCCGCTCGGCCCTTTCCTTCGCGCGCCCACTCGCGTCGCACTCGCGACATCCTTCGCTGCGCCTGCCTGCTGTTTTGTGCCGGGGTTTCGTAGCAGCTCATATGACACGAAATCGACATAAACCAGGACGCTTCTTTCCGTGCGCGTCGACGAAGCCCGCCATGTGACGCGGCTCTGTTATCCTTGTCTCCCCGATGCCATCAGCATCTCATGTTCTCTCAAGCAAGAAGCCTCCGAGTTATCTCCACTCGCGGGCTTCGGTGGAGGACGGTACATATATGATAGCGCGACTCCTGCGGGCGTCTCGTCCCTCGTCCGCGTCATGGTTGCCCTCGCCGTGTTCTCCAGCCTCCTCCTCGCAGCGTCCGCGCTTGCGATCCCGGCGACCCCTAAGCATGAGCTCCCGAGGTCGCAGCTGCCTCAAAGGTTAAGCATCGACAAGCTTGCGGCTGGCAAGACTCAAACCTCGTCCATCTGGGCCGGACCATCGTACTCGTACGCCGCGGTCAGCTCACTCGGTTTGGGCTATGGACGTGCTACTGATAGATAGAGCAGGGGACATTCAAGTCCGTCCAGGGCACGATCGTGATCCCGAAGCTGAGCGCCCCGGCGGGTGGAAGCTCTTCGCAGGAGTACTGGTCCTCGGCTTGGGTCGGCATCGATGGCATCTCCTGCGGGCAGAGCCTCTGGCAGACCGGGTTCTACTTCACCGTCCAGAACGGCAAACAAGTGAACTCGCGTGCGTGCTTGCTTGCTTGCTTCCCGTATTGCACGTCACTGACCACGATGTAGCCTGGTATGTGTGGTACACCGACGGCCCGGGTAAGATCAACGAGTGGTCGGGCACGTCGTGGACCGCGGGCGACACTGTTCAGATGATCGTCACAGCAACATCGAAGAATGGCGGCGTGGCGACAATCAAGAACCTCACGACCGGCAAATCTGTGACGTCCACCATCTCGAATGAGGTTCGTCTCTCTCTCGCAGTCTTTCGTACCCAATTCACTCCTCTAACCGCCCCCTCTAGGCTGTACCCCTGTGCCAGACCGACGCCGAGTGGATCGTCGAGGACTTTGCGCCTCAGGGCCCGTCCACATTCCCGCTAGCGAACTATGGCACGGTCAAGTTCACGAACACCGTCGCGACCATGAGCAGCGGCGCAACTGTCGGCGCGGGCAACGCGACGACCGTTTGGCAGACCACCAGCAACGGGAAGCCGCTCAGCTCGACTACGCAGAACAGCGATGGAAGTGTCTCCATCTCGTACGTTTGATCGATCGGCAGGGACGGAAGCCCGCTACGGAAAGAAAGCACGGGTTGTGCTGGCGAGGGGGACGGGGATGTTTGTGTTCGAAGGAAGATCGACGGCGATGTACAGATGCAATGCTATATTTCATGCTCGATGATGTCCTGGCCGCATAAGCGGAGACCCATGGAGTTCTCAAGGAATGCGCATGGGAACAAGTATGTAGGCACGCGGTCACCTGACCGTGTCGTGCCTAGGCCTTCGACAAGCTCGATATTTTGAGTCTACCTCTCAGGCTCAACATTTGCGGAGCACTGAGCGCGTATACATGTACAAGTATATATTTCCACTAGCTACAAAAAACGTCGGGGCTCGAGCCTTTGCAAAGGGCCGGAACTCCGTATTCGTACAAAACACCATCACTCCAGCCACTTTGCTCAGCATGTGCCATACTGTCGGTAGTTAGTGAGCAATTGTGTAGTTGTGGTAGCAGTGATATAGTCAGCTTACCTTTGCAGCAGCGTTAATGGCGGCCAATCCGCTCGCCGAGCTCTGGCTCTTGAAGATGGAGCCACCTTGGCTCGGGGCGTACCACACGCTCCCGATGTCACCGTTCGCATTGGTGCCGTAGTGGAACACGGCCGAGTACTGGGCAGAGAGGAAGTTGCTGTACTTGGCCGTGCGCTTCGGGTCGTTCACGAGGTCGAGGTAGTACTGCAGGTGCTTCGTCCAGATGCCCTTGAAGATGAGCTGGTCGTTGTCACACGACGCGCTCGTCGCGCTGTCGCACGACTCTTTGAGGATCCCGTTCACCGTCAGTTTCGAGATGGTTGCGTCGAGGGTGATCTCGGCCTGGGTGAGGAGAGCGGTGTTGGTGGAGCCGGTAGCGACGTAGAGGGAGGCGAGGCCGGACGCGATGACGCCTTGGTTGTAAGTCCTGAGTGGGATGAGCATGTTTTTGCGTGAGCACGAATGCCTGCATACCATGTTGTCTGACCGTTGTTCTGGCAGCTGCTGGTAAGACCGTCGTTATACAGACCGGCGCTGTTCCGCATGCCTGACTTGCTCACTGGGCAAATAGGTCAGGTTTGGTCTTGGGCAGTATGTAAGATCACCTACACCAGTTCCACACCGCGTTGGCGTTGTTCAGGCAAGACTGCGTGCCGTAGCGACGGTGGCACTCCGCGGACGTGAGGAGATACAGCTCGTTGGTGACCGCGTTCTGGAACAAGATTAGGTGTGAGAAAGTTGGGAATTCGGCCAAGACAGCTGACCTTGTACGTGCGGGCACTCGACCACCAGATACCTCCACCGCAAACGCTGGTGTCCCACTGCGGCTGGACAATGTTGTTGTATACGATCATGGCTGCGTTCTGATTCACGCATGAGTGACGGTCATTAGCACACAGTCAACGTGAGCTTACGTTGTACGGCGTCGTGCTCTGGCCGATCGAGCCATAGTAGTCCGCCATCTTCCACAGACTCAGGATGATCCACTATCCAAAGGTCAGGTTCCGTTGGATACATGAACGAGATGACTGGGCACAAACCTGAGCGTCGTCGATGGAGCCGTTGATCAAGTTCTCCCAGTCTTGGTCACTGCCGGGCTTGAGTGCCAGGCGGCCGACGGTGGACGTCTTCCCGACGTTCACAAAGTCGGTGGCAGACGGGTACGCAAGGTTGAAGTTGTAGATATCCTCAACTGCGTTCTGGTCGCTTCACTCAGTTGGCGTCTGAGAGGAGTAAGCGCGGCACATACTGCGTCTGTCCAGAGCTCGCCACCGTTGAACTGGCCTGCTCACGCTGTCAGTAAGATGAAAAGCAAGTACGAGTACCCTCCCCATACCATTGGACGATTGGTAGTAGTGGTTGATCAAGTTCTTTGCGTCGGCCTGGATGTCACATCAGTACACTCCATCATCAGAAACACTAGATAACACTGACATAGGCGGTAGACAGAGTAGCTGCGCACTGCGAACGAGCAACAAGCGGACTTGCAACAGCAGCAGACACGACGGCAGCGAGCACGGTGGACCGGAAGAGCATGATGGATGGACAAACGAGGGGAGCGGCAGCGAAGAGCTGAGGCTCGCAGTCGCCGCTCCGCATGCCTCATATACTTCCCGTTGCCTGCATTTCGCACTGGCTGTTGCGGGGCACATGCGCAGGAGGAGCGGAAGCCGAGCACTGCGCAGCTCCTCATCTGGACATTCTGCGTATCCTCGGCCGAGTTGCAGACAGTAGGTTTATCAGCTGCACAACGGTCAAAGTCCACGGCCGTCCGTACCATGACCTCATGCTTGATCAGATCTGATTGCACAGCGAAGCCCAGTCAAAGCAGCTCCGTGTTTCTTCTTCGCCAATCCAACTCCACAGAGCGACCTCACGGAAACAGGAGGTAACTGGGAAAGCAGGTCAGCTGTCGGAGGAAGAAGTCAACAGTATCATGATGCAGTGGAGCGGCCGATGCAGTAACCCACACTCCCCATGTCAGGAGGGGCAGCCGAACTCCTGAGATGCATGAGCCCACGAGGCTCAAAGAGCACAGAGAAGAGGAAGACTGGTTTGGCGTCTAAGATAAAACACGGAGGGGCGGCCCACTATGCACGGACGATGACGGTCTAGTGGTGCGCCTTCACGACGACCTCGTCCGCCTCGAGCTGCTCGAGGAACTCCTCCGGGCTCTGGCTCGCGTGCTCGGCCGAGGACGCCTCCGCCTTTGCGGGCGCGCGGATGGGGTCCGCAGCGTCGTACGCGGAGAGCTCCGAGGCCATGTCGGACGGGAGCGTCGGCGGCTTCGGCGCGGAGGGTGTCGAGTACTGCTTGACGGCACCGACGTGGGCGTCCTTGGCCTATGAGAAACACAGTCAGCATACAACCCTGGTGTCTGAGAAAGGTGGTAGATGCGAAGGTGAGGGTTCGGAGAAGTATGGAGCATGGCTGGCTACCTCATCCAAAATGAAATGGTGAGAAGAAATCGGCAGAAATTGAGATAGTGCAGGGAGACCCGCGCATGATGTGAAGCTCGAGGGGGAAGGTTGGAGGAAGCATGCGAAGTAGACACATACCGCAGTCACCGGCTTGTAGGACTTCAGCTCCCGGATGTAAAGGTCCTGGACAAGGTCTATAGTGGATAACAGCATCAGTCGATGACCTCCGGGTCGACTGTTGAAGGAAACGCACCCTTGCGGGCCACGGAGGACGACGAGAACTGGCGGGTAGAGCGAACAGCAGACCGAGCCTAACGCGACGAAGGCATACACCCATCAGTCACCAGCACTCTGTCGTTGTATACGCCTCCCACGCACTGCGACACGGAGAACGGAGGCCATGGTGAACGACAAGGACGGTGGTGTACGGGAAAGAGAAACGTGACGCGAGGTTACTCGGTGCCCCCGTGAATGGCCGAGGCGCCGTGCCGCCTAACGTCCACTACCTCTCTTCAACCACACTCATCACAACCATGCTCGCTCGTATTGCTCGCACGACTGTCTCGCGCCGTGTACCGGCTGCCTTCACGCCTGTGTCATACCGTGGCTACGCGGACTCTTTCAAGTGTGTACAGTGGTCCTTGTATTGTTATGGTATCCTGATGTCATGGCTTCAGGGAGAAGGAGAACGCCCAAGAGGGTATTTGGCCTTAGCTCATAGCTGCCATTTCTGTCTCATTTTATCTCCACAGGCCAATACGCTAAGAAGATGGAGCAGGCTCAGCTCGCCAAGCTCCGCGAGTCCATCGCCGCGAAGCGCGCTGAACTCGTGCGTGACTCTACCCTCTCCTCCTGTGATACCATACTCACACGATGTACAGGAGAAGCTCGAGAAGGAGCACGCCGAGGCTGAGAAGAAGTAAAGGTACGTCGACATTGTTTGCTTGATCTCGAGCGTGTCTGACCGGTCATTGCCAGTAGCGTTAGATGTTCACATTATCATGTCATAATCGAGTCAATTGCAAGCTTCCGTTACATGACATCCACAAGTGTGCAGAGCTATGCTCTTTGTCGGTCTCCATCTGGCCAAGAGCTTTCAGACATGCTGCATCCACTATACACGTCGTCTTCCACTACCTCATCTCCGTCACGATCGGACGCCATCCTACACGGTTGCAGACCCTCTTATGGACCGTTTACATGGGCTCCAGGACGATGCGACGCCACTCTTCCACGCAATCCAGGTACTTGCGATGGTGGTTTGTTACCGGATGCATCGTAATCCATTCATCTTCGCTGAACTTCATTGCATGTGGTCGCTTCCCGCTTGTAAGGAAGGGAAATATATCGAGTCGAAGGAAGGTAGATGACTTCGTTTCTGCCGTATCACGCGCCTTGACTAGCTCTGAGAGGTACCTAGTGAGGGTGCCGCCGCCGACCGTAATGTCTTGTAACACGACGCGCTGGAGAAAAGGACACTGTTCCGTGAAACTATCGAGAAGATCTTCCCGGTCTGAGGACATCGTCTCGTCTATGGTCAAGCACAACGTCCGCATAGCGGGCATGGACAGCACAGGAGGAAGTTGATCGGCGTCTTGGATCCACGACGGGTACCGCAACGATAGCGTTGTGAGACAGGGGAATGGAATGCCCAGATGGCTGAGGATGGATGGATGAAGCGGGTTGAACAGCACGAGCGCCAGGGATCGCAGGGTCGCTGCGCTCTGCTGAAACAGGCGGGGCAGGAGATCCCCGAACGCCTGCGCCTCCTCCTTGTTCTCGCGCTCTTCGCGCGCTCGCAACTGCGCACCGATGCGAGAGTGCGGTAGGTGGTCTCCCGGGAGCTTCGAGTGCGCGAGGTCGACGCAGGCACTATCGCGCGGCTTGTCGCAGATGAAGAGGTGCTCGATCGCCCGGTGCTCGGGCGGACTCTGTGCGAGCTCTTCCAGCAGTGCCTTCACCGCCACGACGCCCGATACTGCCACTGTGCGGAAGCGGTGGAGGTTCGCGACCTGGCACATGCCGCGCGAGACGAGCCGGAGGGCGCCCGCGGTTCGACCGCCATCTGCGCAGGCGATGCGGAAGGACCGCTCTAGGACTTCAGGCGGAAGTCTGTTCATGTCGTGTCCGACCTTCCGTATCCCTCTTTCCCGTCTTCATATATGCACCTGACAAGGTGCAGACCGCCAAGAATCAGGATGGAGTCAGAGAGCCGCACGATCACGTGGGCGCGTCGCCGCTTTGACCTGACCACGACATGACTCGGGATTCGCGCCTGGACTTCGACTCGGCCTCTGTGATCCCATTCTGAGGAAGTAATGATCATCTCACAAGCAGTCTGCATTTTAGGCTTGGTCATCTATCAGCTTGCTGTGCGCACTACCCTACACGCTAGAAGCCCTTGATCGTGACTGCAGATCCGCCGCACTGCTGTGAGCTCCATATGATCACGAGCAACTGCCCATTGCGCGCGAACCAGCGGTACATACTCGGTATCCAGCAGTCTCGCAGGTCATGTTGATGTGCACAACAGTCCTTGTGCATTCGGTTGGCATATTTGGACAGTGTATCCGTCTTGGACGCTTGTTGGTGAAAGACACGGAAACGGCCCGTGATTCGATAGACTGTCACACAAGCCCTATCATAACTTCGAGCACAGTGTAGCAGCAAAGTGGATGATGCGCTGAGATTGCCGAGGAGCATGGTGAGTTGAGACCTCGATCGCGCGCTCCTGCAGTACTGGTTCATGCTTATAAGGATGGCTCCTCACATCTCTGTTTTCCAGGCAATACTTCTGTCTATTTATCCCACGTCCACTTCCACGTCTGCCGCTGTTTCAAGCCGTCCCCTTCCTCCAACACCAGCAAAATGCAATTCCACATCTTCACCATCGCCGCACTCGTCATGCTCGTCTCCGCCAGCCCATTACGTGAGTCTGTCATGCAAAGCTCTCTTACTTCATAAGAGCGGAAGACTGACTGTCTCAACACAGCCACCGTCCACAAGCCTGTCGTTGACTGTGGCGGCTGCGTGAATCACTAATGCTCCCGCATGCCTCGCGAGTGTGTTGCACAGCCGTACCCATTTTGATTTGCCACCTCTGCCTGTCCTTCTGCCCTGTATCCATTGCATATATTTCGCTTTGACAACGAAGCGGTATGAGAGTTCACCAACGCGACTTGGAGGGCATTGAGTCCATGAATATTGGTCATTTGGAGAGTGAATACGTACTATAGTGATCATTCATCGGAGGAGAGGCACACAACATGAGCTCCGCAAAGCTTTCTTGAGCCGATACGAAGAGACCGACACCCTACATCTAACTTATATATTATTGATACATCCGTAGTATGCCCCATGGAGACCGAGAACGAAGCCCTTATCGGCTACCCTGATACCACGGGCGACCTACCCGCTGCCACCGATAGAAAACTCCCGCGATGATATCTTGATCGCGGTATTTCCCTGGTCCCTCGCTCGGCCGGCGTAGTGCTCGGATCAGTCTTCTGCTCGAGCTCAGGCACTGGCTGAGTGATTGGGATCCCAGCTGCCTCGAAGAAGAATTTTGTGCGGCTGTCGACATCGCTGCCGCGGCGAGACCGGCCATGCAGCAGCTGGTGGACCTTCGTCTGACGAAGACTCGCTTCAATTGCATCACATGCGGCTACTGCCTCCTTGAGGCTTGCAGTGGAAGGGGACCCAAACGCTTTTCTGAAAGTCATACGTGTATCAGCTAATCGTATGGCGCATACTACAAAGTCGCGTACCTTGATGGCTCGAACAGGTCCGAGTTCAATCCCCCGCATTCCGCATCAGCACAGACAAGGATGTGGTAGGTTGCGCGCGTCACGTAATACATGATGCCCATGAAGTCTCTTATCTCGTAGGTGGACAGTGGCTTTTCATCTCGCGAGAGCGTCCTGCTGCACTCCCGTCGCACCATCCTTTCCATCGCCGGACGATCTTTGATTGAACAGTCGACCATGAACATAATGGCGCGCAGAGAGGCCCGAAACTTCTTGGATGAGTTGCCAGTGAGGTGTGCGAGATGTACCCGGAGCCGGTAGCCCTCCATTTTGAGTGGGACAGAGAGAGCAGAAAGCGGGAAGCCCATTGTCGCGCGCAGATTGAGGATTGTCGTTCATCGGTCACTCGATAAGGCCTTATAACTACACGCATAGGTATCTTGTTATTTTTCATCGCCATGGACAGGCTGTAGCGAGGCCTCTGAGCACGTGCGCGAAAGCAAGTCTTGTACAGGCAGTACCGCAGTGGCTGTAACCACAAATCAGACAGTCACTGGTAGTCGTGGTAGTGAGCCCTGCACAAAAGAACGTAGACAACGGCGCATTGTGCCGGATGCGGCTGCAAGCGCAGGTGGAGTGAGAGTAAGGAGCAGGTGGAGCACGTGCCTTGTTCTGTGCTGATCACCCGAATAGAGCACCAAGTGTGGAGATAAGGCTTCAGTTGGCTTGGACACCTGTTCATGGACAGGGCAAACCATTCATTTAGAGAATCATCCGAGTACAGTTGAGATACGACAAAAGCGATGCGAAAACTGAGGAAACCCGAGGGAAAAACCGAGACAGGAGAGACAGGAAACCAGAAACCAGCGTGTATCCTCACATCTGTAGAGCACGCGGAAGCGCGGTCGGTTCGTCGTCATTGTTGATCACGTCACATAGCTGGGTATACATGTCACTCGTCGAAGACGAGAAAGGGACGAGCGTCGACTCGTCGTCATCCATGATCAAGTCGTGGCTGCCGAAAGACGGCAAGCCGGTGTTCAAGACAGTCTTGATATGGAGGGCGGCGTCAGGAGGACGGTCGGGGTGGTGCATGCCAGGTCCATCGAGAGCGATGGTGCCATCAGATCGGGCAATTCTTGATCCTTTGTCCAAGAGAAGGAAGTAGAAGAGATCGAGGAGGTCATCCGCGAGCTAGAAACAAACGATCAGTCACAGCACAAGAATTGAGATCGTTAGTCCCATTCACCACTGGGACTCGGGTACCGAACTTGACGTAGGACGCGATTCTTGAGCGAAGAAACTACCAGATGAGGCGGAGCGAGCAAGCTCCATCGAGAGCGAGTCCTCCACGAGGTTGGGCTCGTCGTGGCCGAGGAGGCTGCTCCAAGATATGGAGGCAGAAGAGACCGAATTGGTCATCATCGGCCTAGAACAGTCAGTCATTGCTAAGGAAGCCGAGCCACGCAATTACTCACGAGTCAAACTTAGTGGCTGAGCTTGATGATAAGATCATACTTGGCTCCTCCGCGTAGAAGTCTGTACATGAGATGGACGTGCGGGTGAGGTCCATCGAGACCGAAGTCGCCATAAGGGTAGGCTCTTTGCTCGCGAGGAAGCCGCCCCAAGAAAAAGAGGATGAGGAGGTCGATGCGGTCATTGGCGAGCTATAAGAAGAGGTCAGCCACCATCCAAAAAGCTGATTATCAAGCTGACTCACGGCTCCAGTTCAGCCATCAGACTAGAGGAAGCGACAGTCGCTTCAGCGGAGAAGTGCACCCATGAAGATGACGCTGAGATCGGGTACATGTTACTGTACATACTATGAGTGCTCTGACAAAAGAAAATAACTGGAATGGCAATGAAACTCACCTGGATACTTCTGTGAGAAGGACTTGAGGAGCTTCAGGCTCATTTGCCTCAGTAATTGTCTCAAGCAACGGAGACACTTGCTTGTGCTCCGAAGGGGCAGGCTCAGCGAAAGAGACATCCGGGATTGAATTTTGATTGACCTCGGCAGTTTCCGCGAGTTCGGTCGCGCTCGACGGGAGCGTGACATCGACATCGGGGATCGTACAAGTAAGAGGCAGAGAAATGATTATGCTGGGCGCCGTTGGACACGAGTAGTCCGGAGGAAGCATGGAAAGGACGCTATAGGAAGTCATTCAGTGCTTGTCAGGCGAACAAAGAGTCAAGACACGTACCCATTCGCGGGGGTACTGATCATACGGCACGAGTTTGCTGAAGTATGTGTGGCGATCGAGTCAACAAACGAGTTAGTGGGAGGCGTGGTGATTGCGACTTCCTCGATGTAGGCAGCAACAACAGGCGGCTAGGCCTCGAGAACGACGAGAGGACTGGCCACTCAGTGTGAATGTGTTGATACGATATCAGTGATGTAGCAGACTCACCATGAGGCAGTATCATGAGTGGTGACTGCGACCTCCTCGACGTGGGAGGTGGCGACAACGAGCGGCTGGGCCTCAAGAACGACAGCCTTGGCATCACTGTACCATCCGAGGTCATTACAAAGCTTCAGGGACAGCTGCAAGCTAACGCACTTATCGATCTCGGCGATCGAGAGGACATTGTCTGCGACCTCGACAGGGTGGCGAGCGACGCTGCGCTTGCGGCCGAACGGCTTCTTCAATTTTGAAGAGGCAGAGCGGGCAGCGGTGGAGATGGCGGAGATAGTCTTCTTGAACATGACGGTAACGGCAGCCATCGCGGTCATAAAAGAAGGAAGGGGGTGAGGGACATGCGTGACCGAGGCGCTGTATTGGCCGTCCTCTCAACGTGTACGGGTGCATCATTGGGGCCACGCCCTAGACGGAGATACTCTGCATAGTCCTTCTAAGCATGAACGACGCGTGATAGAGCGTGTCGAACGCGTTCCGCTGCATAGAAAACGCGTCTGCGAGGTTGTAGGGCAGGTCGAAGGTGGAAAGCGCGTCCTCGAGCCACGTGCGAGCATCATGCAGTGCAGTCTGACTTGACTCTGTTTACTCTTCTCAAGCTTCCACACCCGCCTTCACAAAACATCCATGCATACAGCTCAGGGTGCGGTGGAAGTGAATACTGAGCTCTCATCGATATCCTCATAACTGCTGTCATCTGAGGGCGCCTATGAGTCAGGTTTTGCCAACAAAAACCACAGCATGTAGGACCTCGTGTCGGCGCCTCCAAAACGTGTGAAAAGCACCGCGGCGCTCTGCAAGGAACGGCGTGGGCCTCTGTCGTCTACTCAGACCAGTCCATGGCCTCCGTGAAAGGACGAGGGTTCGACTCGTCGGCTTCATACCATGACGTTCAGTATCAGCACGTCAAACCATACGACCCATACGCGTCTACCTCAGCTCCTGAGCACGATCTACCGTACCACCCTTTGCGAAGGCCAGCATCCAACTCCCTTGCTCCGGGACTCCTGCGCGAGCCGGGCAAGCAACATCGCCCTAGCTGGCGACTCGTGCTTCCCACTCTCCTCGTCGTCATCGTCACTGCGGGCACGGGATCCGCCCTCCTCGTCTGGATTCTCTTGAACAGCACGCGGACGTTCAAAGACTCATATATATCAGGAGCTTTCGACCTGGATGAAGGAATAAGAACGGAGAACGGGCTCCAGTCCGCCAGGCTGACGGGGTTAACGATCTCCTCCGTTGCCGTGAGTGTTTCACATTTTCCATCGGATTCACATTCATTCTCACATTTTCTCACAGTCGAGTGTCGTTGGCTCCACTCCACCCATCATGATGACTCTTTTCGCTTTCCGAACGGGCCACGCATGGTTGAACGCCCAGCAAGAGAATGCATTTCCTACCCCACTCCAGTACGGATTGGTTGTTCGCATGCTCAGCTCACCGTCCTTTGGATCGCTGGGTCAGACACTCAAGTACTTTCTCCGGTCGACCGGTCGACGTGCAAAGGCCGGGTCTCTTCTTGTCAACGCGTTCATCATCTGCACCGTGGTGTTCGCAAGTACACACCTCATATCTGGTGTCGATCTCTGGCTGCATACCACAGCCGCAGCGGTAGTCAGCACAGCTCCAACCCCTTATTTGGATCTTCTGTATAGTGTCGGACAGAACAAGTGCTCGCCGTACCCATCGGATCCCGAACAGTTCCTTGAAAGGGTCCATCCGTGCCTCCTCAGTGACGGCTACTGGGGAGGTGGAACTGCTGGGAGGACGGAGGGCCAGCTCGTGACCACCAACACATCTGGCACCCTTCGAGCGATCACGCTGATGGACGAGGAAGATATGTCCGTGCTGGTGCGCCCAGATGTGGCTCCAGATGTGGCTTTCGAGATGGACACCTTTGGCGCGCGGGCCAGTTGCACATCTATAAACCATCTCTGCAAGTTCACCAGCACAGGTTTCGACGCAAACTGTACCGGCTTCGGCAACACCTCGCCATTTTTTCACTATAACTATACCGGCGAAGGAGAGACTTCGAATCTTGCTATCTGGAGCACGAACTGCGCATGGGACAACGCCAACTGTACACATCTGTCACAGAGCGACGTGCTAGAGTACGACACCCTCTCAAACCTCCGCATGCCCACGGTGAACAACAACTTGTGGCTGCATTTTGCCTGGCAGGCCACAGGCGACAATGCACTCGACGTTGGTCATAGCGGTGCAGTCAGTGCGGTCTCTAACCTCGCTATCATGCTCGTGAACTGCACTGTCAACTACTACAATACTACGCTCGCCTATTCAAACGGAACGTACGCCCTGAGCGAGAGCGTCTTGACCGATCCTGGCGTGGCCGACGGGCTCGCAGGTCCCCTTCGGCTTGGGTTCAGTAACCCACAGATCCTCGCAAACGCGCAGGGCCCCGTCTTCTCGGCCAATACGACAGACCAGGCCATGGCGTTCCTGAACCAAGACCTGAGCCGAATCGCGATCGGCTCCGCCGCGTCGATCACCAACCTCACTCTTCCGACGCGGAACACCACGCAGATCAGGACGCTTATCCTGGGCCGGTACCGCTTCGTACCCGCCATGCTTCTCGTAGTCCTACTTTATGCACACGCAGTGCTTGCGCTGATCATCTTCTTCGTGACGATCTTCACCCGTACGGAATCTGTCCGAGTGCCAGGTCACGCCGATTCCGTGTCCTTGTTGGAGCTCGTGCAGCTGCGCCTCACAAGCCCACTGCCTGCTATATCCGAGCTCTACCCCACTACGCGTACCGATATCGACTCTGCGGAGCTCAGTGTGAGCACGTCTGCTCTAGAACTATTCAGCGAGCGCGAGGGTGAGGCCCGTCTGCGTGTGGGTCTGAAAGAGGATAAGCAAGTAGAACGTGTTTTTGGAGTGTGGAAGGAGGACAGCACGTCTGGGGAGGGCGAAAAGTTTTGATATGAAAACCGAGCTTGCCTCTGCAGTACAGTAAAGTGCAACCTCTTTGGGTATGTTTTATGTATGACATTGGTAGCCACGTTCATGCCTGCACTTGCACGTTGCCCGTCGGGGCCCAGATGTTGATCTCGACTTGTGTTACGGTTGTCTTCTTCACATTCGTTCATCATACAAAGTTGCAAATGGCCTGGACTCTTGGAACACAAAGTGCAAAAGCGAGGACGGAGAAGCGAAGGACAGAAACAAACTCGAACACGTGATTGCTACACAGTCTTTCCTCTCGCCATGCGCTTGCGACTCACATCACGCGCCCATGTGAATGTACTGCGCCCATCGCGTCGGATTTGGCTTCTTCATTCGCAGCTTCTGCACTGCCCCGTCGAGTGCATACGCCACTGTGTCGACATCTATGACTGAGTGCGACATCAGGTCCTCGTAGAACCAGCTCGCCATATCTGGACCATCGTCGTCTCTCATCGACCTGGGAAAGGCAGTCAGCTTGAATGCATGTACATCATGAGGCTCTCTAGCTAGGCTCACCACATGGTCGCGACTACACTCTTGAAGCCGGCGAAAAGCATGGCTGCAGCAAGGTGCATGACCTGGTCTGGCTGTTCGGCGTCACCCTGAGCCGTCTCGCACGCAGAGAGATACGCGAACCAAGGCCGCTCCAGCCTCATATCCATAAGCTTTGAGATTGTGAGCTCTCCGTCACTCAGCTGGAAGCCGCTGTCGAGTGCTTTCGTGCGATGCTGGAGACCGTGGCATGCGAGATGGACGAAGCTGGTCGACTGGATGCTGGCCGTCACGCGCTCGACCGTCGCTCTATCCGTGATGGCCGTGATAGAGCCTGAGTTCGCAAACTGTTTCTCCTTGGCCATCGACTCGACACGTTCGATTTCATTCTGGACGTTTGGCAGCCAGGGCATGTTAAGTTTGGCAGCACGCGCCGCGCCTACAAGAAGCATCTGGATGTCGCAAGATACAAGCGGGGTGGCATTGTCTTGGGCGCGCAGGAGAGCAGAGACGGTCGGGGTGTACGACGAGACGACATAATCAGAGCAGCACACCTGGTTCGATGGTAAACCGTTGTAGACTCCAGCAGCATGTAATGGAAGGAAGGTGAAGTCGCCGTTAGCGCACCAGTGCAGACGAGGTCGTGAGCGTCCATCTGCTTTCTGATCAAACTTATCAGCGGCTAGCACAGACATGTACTAGCTAACGTACATGAAGCTCCAAGTGATCGATGACAGGCTTCACAATCTGGTGCCATATTTCTGACAGGACTTGGAATGCTGTGCGATGTCCCGTTACGGATTTCTTAGATATAACAATGCCCCGCCTCTCGTCTGTGCTGTCGTCCTGTACACCGGCTCTGCTTCTCAGGCCCGCTTTGGATGCAGAATCTCGAAGTGAGCTCAGAGCCTTGGTCGAGATGTTCAAAGGAAGTGTAGCAGGCTGGTCACTAGCTGCGCTTGACATCACCAGGGCGAATGCTTGACCTCGAGCTGCAATGAGTACAACTACTGCATGATCACAGGCGGCCTTGCGGAGTGTGTCGTATGTGAGTCCCAGCATGAATCGACTGAGCCCTGGCATCGCCCGAATCTCACGCAGCAAGCTCTGTATTTGGCTGTTTTGGGTGTGCCGAAGATCCCGGAAGAGAGGTGAGGAACTGTCAATGCCCGTCGGCGCGGGCACGGAGATCGCACGTAGAAGATCGTACAGTGGTTGGGAAAGCTCCGGTGGAGCGGCATCCAACTGAGGGTTTCGTGTGTTCAGAGCCTGGGTCCAAATTACGCCATGTGCGCCATCGAGCAGCTCAAGAGCCTTGGAGGGCCGCTTGTCAAGGAGTGCGACAATGCAAGCATCAGAGCCGATGCAAGTGCTCGATTTGAGGAGCTGAAGTCGAGAAGCGGTGTCGAGAACGAAACCGCCAATCATTGCCAGCCGCTCCACGGCCTGACTATAGACTGTCACGAGAAGCACTGTGTCTTCAGGAGTCCATGTGCTGCTATACTTCCACAAATCTAAGAGACTATAGCTCGCTTTAGCAAGGAGGTCATGAGGACTGTCTGGCTCAGACTTGAGTGCCTGATGCAGGTAGTGCAATGCCTTGGAGATGGAGAAGTGAGGTGTGTCAAAGACAAGATGAATATAAGTAAGCTGCACCATTGAGTGCCAGGATTGAGAGGAAGGATAGGATTTCAAGCTTTCATTCAGTAAAGAGAATGCCTCATCGAGCAGAGCTACCTCGCCGGTCTGATTATAGCGATCGCGAAGTGAGCTCGCCAGGTTTCCGCTCCTCCGCCCTCGGTCAGGGTGACCCTCGGAGCTCAACGCCAGAGCTTTGCGGTACAGCGCAATCACCTCGTCGAGCAGCGCTGCCTCGCCAGTCTGATTGTAGCAATTGTAAAGTGAGCTCGCCAGGTTTCCGCTCCAGATCCCTTGATTAGGATGACCCTCGGAGCTCAACGCCAGAGCTTCGCGCCCCAGTGCAATCGCCTCGTCGAGCAGCGCTGCCTCGCCGGTCTGATTGTAGCGATCGCGAAGTGAGCTCGCCAGGTTTCCGCTCCTCCGCCCTCGGTCAGGGTGACCCTCGGAGCTCAACGCCAGAGCTTCGCGCTCGAGTGCTATCGCCTCGTCGAGCAGCGCTGCCTCGCCGGTCTGATTGTAGCGATCGTAAAGTGAGCTCGCCAGGTCTCCGCTCCAGATCCCTTGATTAGGGTGACCCTCGGGGCTCAACGCCAGAGCTTCGCACCCCAGTGCAATCGCCTCGTCGAGCAGCGCTGCCTCACCGGTCTGATTGTAGCGATCGCGAAGTGAGATCGCCAGGTTTCCGCTCCTCAACCCTCGGTCTCGGTGACCCTTGGGAGTCAATGTCAGAGCTTCGCGCTCGAGTGCTATTGCCTCATCGAGCAACTCAATGTCTCCGTTCTGGTGGTAACGATTATACAGATGTAAGGCCATGTCACCCGCAACATGAGCCCGGTCGGTGTCTGCTGCAGACAGTGCTTCAGAGTCTGCAGGCAATATACACTCTGGGCTGTCATTGAAGCTTGCGAGCACCGGAATGCCTGTAGCGTTGTCCTTCAATTGATGATCCATATATCAGCTGCGATTGCAACTAGGGCCAGTGAAGAAGATAGACGCGGAGACGGACGTGGTGGCAAGAGGGCAAGGGCAGGTGGTGTATGGACTGCATCTTGTCGACGCAAGGCGGTGCGAGGCAAGCGCTTCGGAGGCGCCCATCGCATCCGGTGAAGCAGGCTTTTCGCGCGTCGAACAGCCGCTACAGCTCTGTATACTTTGGTTAAATGGATAGCGGTGCGGATCCACGAGATCGAACTGCCACCGTGGCGGCTGGGAAGGTGCACAGGCTATCGCTCTATTCAGTCTGCCGCGCGCCTGTTTCGCCTCAAGCAGCTTGGTAGCAGCTTGCATGCGCAAACACGTACCAAACGAACGCCCGAAAGCCAGAAGGATTATGGGGAACACAAAGGGTGGGCGCGGTACTTGATTGAGAAGTGGGGAAGCGGAAATGACCATGGCATGGTCAGAGCAGCGAGGATAAGGCAAACTGGGAGGGGAGGAGGAATGAGCGGCAGCGACATGCTGGCTGCGACGATGACAGCATCCTGGACAAGAAAACGCGGCATCTGCAAAAGTGCAAGTTTGCTGCAAGGTCCGTCACGAAGGCGTGGACAAGAACATGAGGTGACACGGGGTTTGCCAGGAACGGCAACCAGAGGAAGGAGTTTAGGCGGTTGGAAGTTATCGCTGAGGGAGCATCAAGTCTGTCTTTACGACACGTCTAAGTACGCACAAAGATACATCTACACGACCGTTTCGCGCCCTCCGATCACAGCAATGACTTGCTCGTACACGGTGAAGGTGATCCCACCGCTCATCTAGCATTGCATTAGCTTTTTGAGACGCACAGCAGTAAAGAGTACTCACGACGAGGCGTGCAAGCCGAGGTGTCGTGCCTGTCCAGAAGCGGCGCGGGCCCTCCTCCGACGCGATGCGGTACGCACAATGGAACGCGTTCCGGTACTCCGTGCGCGCAGACAGCGCCTGCATCCGTGTTTTCACCACGCTGTGCACCCATCAGCTTCCGCCCTCGTCCCAGCCAGCAGAAGGAAGCGCACTCGAGCGGCATGGTGGTGTACACGGTAACGAGCCCCGCAAGTGCGCCGATGCCGAAGGTGACGCCGGCGGGGAGCGTTTGCCCTGGACGTGCCTGGCCCTGGACGAGCTGCTTAAGGCCGTTGTATGTCGAGAAGCGGATCGCAGAGTTGGCGGACTGCCGCATCATCTGGTCGCCCCATCAGCGTGTGGCCGGGGAAATCAAGGGGAGGGGCGTACGACGGGGACAAGTCCGCGGTAGATCCCGCGGATGCCCTCGGCACGGACAATCTCGGCCGTGCCATGTATGAGCCCTCGGTAGCGCGGGACCGGGCGTTTGGCATCGTCGATGAGCTTCGTCCTGCAGGCGCGTGAGCAGACTGTGAGATGACGGGTGGGGGAGCGTACTTGATAGTCTCAGACGGTGTCACCGCAAGCACAGCCTCCATGAATCCTGCACCGAGGCCGGCTGTGTACCGTCAGTCTAGCCCGGAGGCAAAAACGAGCGGCACGCACCAACGAGGCTACGCGGCGCACTGACGCGCCCCTGCCCTTCTGCGCGTCGGTAACTTTGCCCCAGCGCAGTTCGTCCGCACGCACCTCATTGTCTGCGAGCATGCTCTTGAAGGTGTCGTAGCTGAGGAAGCGGACGCCTGCCTTGGCCGCGTTGCCGACGACGAGGGCGGAGCAGCCCGCGTACAGCCCGCGCACGCCGTCGCGCGCGAGCGTGTTTCGTATGACTTGGATAGGCGACTCGGCCTGTGTACACTTCAGCTGAAGTTCTCGGGCTGCTGGTTAAGAATGCGCACCACACCCCCGCCGGCGCCGAACTGTGAGCGCGTCTTCACGAACTCGGTCGGGTAGGTGATAGCCCTGGTACGCCCGTCAGCGGCCATCTACGTGTATTGTCACATACACGCACGCCTCAATGGCGCCAGCGGTCGCGCCCGCGAAGAGCGAGTGCACTGGCTTTTCACGCTTGGCCATCGTGTGGATCAAGGTCGACGTCAGAGAGAGCGGTGAGGCGGCTTTAGCGCCCGAGAGCGGCACTCTGGTCCGCGAGATTAGATTCTCCTCTCTTTCCTCCGCCCTCCTCATCCCGACGCGATGGACGCGTTTAACACATATCAGACGCCTCTGGCAAGGTACGGGATTGGCTTTGGAGTAGATTTACACTCCGCTGACTGTCGTGTACAGCCGCTATGCCTCGAAGGAGATGTCCCACCTCTTCTCCGCCGCGGTGCGTCCGCCCTCTCCTCCTACCTCGCCCCTCTAACTATGCCCCCCAGAACCGGTTCCACACCTGGCGCAAGCTCTGGCTCGAGCTCGCACGCGCAGAAAAGGGCCTCGGGCTCCCGATCCCTGACGACGCGCTCGCGCAGATGGAGGCGCACCTGCATCTCACGCCCGAGCAGTTCGCCGTCGCCGCCGCCGAGGAAAAGGTCCGCCGGCACGACGTCATGGCGCACGTCCACACCTTCGGCACCGTCGCGCCCGCCGCCGCGGGCATCATCCAGTGCGCGCCCCTGCCCCGCGTGCGATGAGCGAGCGGCGCCGCTGACGCGCCCCGGGCAGCCTCGGCGCGACGTCGTGCTACGTGACGGACAACGCGGACCTCATCTTCCTCCGCAACGCACTCACGCTCGTCATCCGCCAGCTCGCGGTCGTCATCTCGCGGCTCTCCGCGTTCGCGCTCGAGCACGCCGCGCTCCCCACGCTCGGGCTCACGCACCTCCAGCCCGCGCAGCTCACAACCGTCGGCAAGCGCGCGACGCTCTGGATCCAGGAGCTCCTCTGGGACCTGCGTAACCTCCGGCGCGCGCGCGACGACCTCGGCTTCCGCGGCGTCAAGGGCACGACGGGCACGCAGGCCAGCTTCCTCGCGCTCTTCGACGGCGACCACGACAAGGTCGAGGCACTCGATGCCGCGGTGACCGCCGCGTTCGGGTTTGCGCACGCGTACCCCGTCACGGGCCAGACGTACTCGCGCAAGATCGACGTTGACGTGCTCGGCGCGCTCGCCGGGCTCGGCGCGAGCGCGCACAAGCTCGGCACGGACCTGCGACTGCTCGCGAGCACGAAGGAGGTCGAGGAGCCGTTCGAGTCCGGCCAGATCGGCTCGTCCGCGATGGCATACAAGCGCAACCCGATGCGGTCTGAGCGCGTGTGCTCGCTCTCGCGGCACCTGATGGCGCTGCACGCGGACGCGCTGCATACGGCCGCGACGCAGTGGATGGAGCGCACGCTCGACGACAGCGCGGTGCGCCGCGTGAGCCTGCCCGAGGCGTTCCTCGCCGCGGATGTCGTGCTCGGCACGCTCCGGAACGTGTCCGAGGGCCTCGTCGTGTACCCGCAGGTGATCGCGCGGCGGGTCGCGGAGGAGCTCCCGTTCATGGCGACCGAGAACCTCATCATGGCCATCGTCCGTGCCGACGGCGACCGCCAGGAGGCGCACGAGCGCGTCCGCGTGCTCTCGCACCAGGCTGCGCTCGAGGTCAAGATGAAGGGCCGGCCGAACGATCTCATCGACCGCGTGCGCGCCGATTCGTACTTTGAACCGATTAAGGGCCAGCTCGAGTGCGTACCCTCTTGGACTTGTTGCATACTTCTGCTCACGTTGCCCCACAGGACGCTCCTCGACCCGCGCACCTTCGTCGGCCGCGCGCCTGAGCAGACACGCAAGTTCGTTGCCGAGTGGGTCCAGCCTGCTCTTGCAGACCCGGAACTACAGGCAGCGCTGCGCGAAGCAGAGGGCGTCAAGGTCGAGCTTTCTGTATGAGTCCTGCAATAGAGAAGCTTTCCAAACCCTGCGCTGGAGAAGGCAAGAATGGCCTGGGCTGTGAGCTTGCTTTTATGGCCATCCATGATCGATAATCTCTGGAGCCGCAGCTAAAGCCCGGAAGCGCTGCAGCCGGCTGTAAATAGCTTCGGCATGCCTCTGGAGCGCTATCGAGAGCTTCAGAGCACCCAGCATGCCTGTCACTTTTCATCCCGCTCCGCACGAGGAACAGGCCGTCAGAGGTGATTCCACGGAAGGAATGTTTAGGTGAATATTTTGCCCGTGTCTTCCATGAAGACATGTGACATCACGGCTGAGGAAGTAGCCACTAGTCAATTCGACGAAGAAAAACGAGGAAGAGGACGAAATCACCGCGTCCACTGCATGATGCTCGCACGTGGCTCGTGGACGCGCTTTCCACCTTCGACCTGCCCCACAACCTCGTAGACGCGTTTTCTACGCCGCGGAACGCGTTCGACGCGTTATATCACGCGTCGTTCACGCCTAGAAGGACTATACAGAAAGAATATTCATAGGGGGTGGCTTTGTTGGTCTGTCGATCACACCCCTAAACGTCGAGAGGATGGCTATTTCAGCGCCTCGCGCACGCTTGTCTCCCTCACGCCCTTCCTTCTTCTCTGACCACGATGGCCACCGCAACCCTCATGTTCAAGAAGACCCTTTCCACCGTCTCCGCCGCCGCGCACTCTGCCTCTTCGAGATTGAAGAAGCCGTTCGGCCGCAAGCGCGTCACTCGCTCGCCTGTTGACGCCACGGACGATGTCCGCTCGGTCGCCGAGACCGATACGTGCGTGGATCTGCAGCCACTCCTAATGCATTTCACTAACCTCGTATGGTACAGTGATCCGAATGCCGTCGTTCTTGACGCCCAGCCGCTCGTTGTCGCTGTCCCTCACGTCGAGGAGGTCGCAGTCGGAGTCACTACACTTCCCACCGTCTCGTGAGTCTGTCTGATCACGACGCCTACTCTCACATACTCACACCGTGTATCCAGTCCTCTCAATGATGGAGTCATGACCCGCAATGATGGAGTCATGACCCGCAATGATGGAGTCATGACCCGCAATGATGGAGTCATGACCCGCAATGATGGAGTCATGACCCGCAATGATGGAGTCATGACCCGCAATGAAGGCGGTTTCTACGAGACCTCGGAGTCGAATCTCCGCAGGTCCGTGTCTCGAGTATTTGTTGCCCCAACCAGCACTGACGGGCTTCCTCCAGTGTTATTTTCATGCTCTCTTCGAGCTACTCGTGGCCAACGGTGCCCAGCTGCCGCGTCTCTACGCCTCTCGCTCGCGCGATCCCCGACATCGTCGTCGCACTCCCGTCGAGCGCAAGTGACCTCGCCGCAACAGCCGAGGTCGCCCAAATTTCGGTCAAGTCGGACCACAAGCAAACGTCCTTGTCGCTCGAGACCCCCGCTGAGGTCGTGGAGCCTCGAGTCACTCAAACAGGAGTACCAAGGTGATTCTTGCTCCCCGTCCAATCACTTCCTGTCTTTGGACTCACAGCAGCCACAGTAACCTACACTCGATCCTCGCATCCATCTCATGGGCAAAGTTCCCCGTCGATGCAACAGCCGCCATCTCAAGCTCGGTGACCGAACTGGAGTCGTGAGTCACTTCAATGATCAACCTCCTCAATGTCGACTAACATTCGGCTAGCACGACGATGAACGCAACGACCTCTTCAGCCTCCTTCTGCTGGGGCAGCTTCATGGCGGGCAACGAGCCCAGCCTTCTGGCGACCTCGATCTCGATGGACCTCATCTGCACATCCATCTCATGGACGGACCTCTACACGGAGGCAAGCCCGGTCACCAACATCGACTCGTGAGTGATGGAGTGACTCGGCTACCTGTGCGATGGCTGACTTTTCTAGGTCACCGATGACCACCTCGGTCTCGTCTGCCTCCATCCCTAGGTGCAGCCTCTTCGGCTACGACGAGCCCAGCCTCACGGAGGACTCGCTCTCGATGGAGCTCGACCGCTCCGTCTCGTCGACTTCTTTCTCCGCTCAAGGAGCAAATCTCACGTCAAAGTCGGTGCCCGAGTCCAAGTCGTAAGTCGGACTCGTGATCCCACTTCTGGCTGGCTTGACTGATTGTTCGCTTCTAGCTCGCGGGTGATGCCCTCCATATCCTCCACTTCCTTCTCCTGGAAGAAGGACGACGGGTTGCCCGGTCTGATCGCAGCTTCGCTCTCTATGGACCTGGCGTGCACGACTCCGACCGTCATCCTGACGTCGCCCTCCATGCCCAAGACTGTCTTGGACACCGGCCTTCCGTCTTTGGGCAGCCTCGACTCTATCATGGACGACAGCGATTCAGCGCTCGTCCCGTCCTCGTCCTCGGCGAGTGACATGTTCGCCCAACTGTGTGACATGATCAACAGCGGCGGCGACCCGATGGCCCTTCTCCGCGCTCTGGAGGTGTAATGGTGCCTGCTCATTGGTTTCTGGTTTCTCTTCTCTGCCATTTGGTCTCTTGTCTTGTGTTTTCTCCGTTCTCGCATCGCTTTCATTGCATCTCAGCTGTACTTGGTTTATACCCCAATGGATCGGTTTCGTCTCCTCATACTTTGGCACCTCATGACAATCCAGCCAACTTTGGCTCATTGGCTTGTGTGCATATTCACCGGGAGTACCGACTGAGACGATATCACAGACGATGGGAAGTGTCAAGACGTGCGGCACGCCGTTTGTTTGACCCTGGATCGCTTGTTGCTAGGGCGTCTTTCAGAAAGGGATGCGGTTTCGAGAGCATCCAAATCACTTGGTGACCGTAACGGATCGACGACATGAGGGAAGACGAGGTCCGCAGTCATCAAAGGCTGCGGAGCACCTTTAAGTGGGTGCCGCTTTCTCGTCTGCCTCACTTTCGACGTTCAGATGTTCAGATGTTCACATGTACGAGCTATCAGACTGCTATCGTCAGGATCTACCGGCGCTTCGAGCTTTGATATACAGGCAGATCAGAGTGACTTCTGCAAGGCATCTTGAACCCACGACTCAAACACTTGAGCTTCTCAAGGTCTTGACTACTGTGCGAGCGGAGTGCCGACTGGTCAAAGCAATCTTTCCGGCCTTGCCTCTCCCGGTATGCGAAAGAGGAAACTCGATGCTGCGGCCAGCATTCAGGCAACAATCTGCGTTTCCCGGGTAGACCGGCACGCCGTCAGTGTCAGCGTGCAAGTCCTTCGGTACCCTATATAACACTACGCGAGACAGGCCAAACTCCCCAGTCTGCGACTCTCTTACACATCTTCTCCGATCTTTCCCTTCCCTGACGCCTGGAGCGTACCTTCCTTACTACTCCCCTTTCCACCCACCACAGCCACACCACACCCCCACCAGCCCTCGATCGTCATGCTCAGCTTCACTCTCCTCTTCCCGCTCGCGCTCGTCTCGGCAGTTTCTGCTGCACCCATGTTCAGCCGCGCCGCACCGGCACTCACCCCCATCTCGCTCGTGAATGTCTCTACTCCGGTGTTCGCGTCGGGCGCCAACTTCCAGGTCCTCAACCTCACCACGAGCGACAAGACACTGGCGGTCGAGGTAAAGCTTTCGGATGCACTTTCTTTGCGTCTCCACTCACAAATCTTATCTAGATCGCATGCTCCAACCAGGAAGTGCTGTGCCGCGCCGGTCTGGTCGGCGACGGCTCCGTCGGCGGCTGCATCGCCGAGTCGCACAAGTGCGAGGACGCGAACAAGATCTCCGGCGCGGCGACGACGCTGAACGCGGACGTGGCGGCCCCGACGGTCGACTCGAGCGAGCATGTCGAGTTCAGTAGCGATGGCGAGAGCGGCTTCATCGTGGGCATCATCAACAAGGGCAGCCTGCAGACGACGGTGCAGGACCAGCAGAACGGGCTCTTCACAGCGGGCGGCATGAACTTCCCTGCCGCGGAGATCGCGCTCCAGGTCGGCTGCCTCATCGATGTACGTGTTGCTGCGAATGCTTATCTGAAGGGATGCTGATGGCTATGTGTGCAGGAGTCAAAGTGCACTGGAGGTGCGGCCGCGTGCGCCAAGGCTCGCGCGCAGTGCGAGACGGACAACGGCATCGTGGCCAAGACGGTCAACATCGTCCGGAGTGCAGACGCCATCGACGACGAGTCGGGGCTCAACTCCCTGTTCTGATCCGTGCGAGGTTGTGAGTTATGAGTTTAAGATTGTACGCATCCTCGGAATGGAATGATTTGTGAAGAGTCGAGGGTAGATGTCTATCCGTCCAGTTTGTGGTGACTCGCACTCCGAGTTGTACGGATCCCAATGCGCTTCGCCGGGGAACCGGCCAGCCAAGAACTCTCGCACATTGTCCTCGCGTGAAACGTGCCAGAATGTGCCTAGACATCTGCTCTACGCCCACCACGCGGTGATACAGTTTGACCTTCTGCTCTCTTCGCGGGGCAGCGAAGCGGAGAAGAAGAGTGTGCCAGCGTGGAGAACTTGGAGTGCCAAGAGGTGAGATGGATATGTCACGTCTGAGTGCCTGGTACAGAGCTCTTGATAAAGTGTACCGTGCCGTATAGCTGGCAAACAGGGTCGGATTCAGATGAGGTGGTGGTGCAAGACAGACCAGCGTGAGCTCCGACGTTGGGCCGGACGTTGCGCGCATCCCTGACTAGTGCAATGCACATTCAACCAGCTTCGCCTGCTCAGATCCACACCACGTCGTGCATACACCCCAGATCTACAGATGCGGCGTCCCTTCACGAGCTCGTGTTCGCGCAGAGCATCAGCTCCTCGAGAATCACACGGGCTCGAATAATTGCCGGCAGCCGTGACCGCTCCGGCAAGGTTTTGCCTTCACATCCTCTCTTCTCCCCGATACGATGGAACCGGACCAGACGAGGTCGGTGTCGCCGACGCTGAACGAGGATGATCGCGAGCTGGAGACGTTTGGCTACGCGCCGTCGTTCAAGCGCGAGTTCTCCAACCTGGCCACGGTACGTGCTCATGGCACACGAGAGCGTGGATCTATACTGACCGAACGGTCAGATATCCTTTGCGTTTTCTATAATGTGTGCAACCATCAGATACCACTCGTTTATCCGAGTACTGAACGTAATTCCAGGGGACTCTGCTCTAGCGTCGCCGTCACGTTCAACACACCCCTCCTCCTCGGTGGTCCTGCGTCGGTACGTGCTTCTCTCTATTGAGCCATGACACTAGCTAATTGTGAGCTCTTAGGTCACATGGTGTTGGATTCTGGGGTCATGCATGTGTCTAGCTCTTGGCGCAAGCATCGCAGAAATCGTCAGTGCATTCCCTACGAGCGGTGGTTTGTGAGTCGTATGCCCTTGCTGTCCACTCTAATAGCTCTAACATCTACGCAGATACACTGCGACGGCATTTCTGGTCCCAGTCAAAAGCCGCGGACGTGTGGGATGGATTGTGGGCTGGATCAGCGTTCTCGGTATGGATCCTCATCCAAGCAGGTCGATTGTCAGCTAAACAGCTCGAAGGTCAAATTGCCGGGGCTTCTTCATCGGAGTTTGGGTTAGCTGGTATGATTTGGGCTGCTGTGGTTGCCGCCAAAGTGGGTGGCTGTCTGTATTCTTGGCTTCCCGCGGCTCATCATTACCTCCGCCAGGATGGCGACTATGAGGTTACACCGGGGCACACTGTGGGATTATTCACTGGTCTTCTTCTACTACACGGTCTTCTAGTGAGCTGGGTCCTGAAGTACAGCTAGACGTCGTCCAACTCAAGCTTTTCTGCAGAACTCACTCAAAACGCGGAACCTCGCCCGTTTCGCGACAAGCTTTGTCTTCATCAACATTGGGACTACCTTTCGTGCGGACCACTCTCGTTCAAATCAGTGACTTGTGCTCATGCGCTCGCAGTGATCATCATTTGCCTTTTGGCGCTGACACCCCGCCACGAAATGCACTCGGCCAAGTATGTCTTCGGCTCTGACGGCGTCATCAACCAAACGGGTGGCTGGAACACCGGACTTGCGTTCATGTTTGGCTTGCTGAGTGTACAGTGGACTGTAACTACTCTCCCCCATGAAACAGGTGTCCTTTCGCTGATAACCCGTTCTAGATGACTGACTACGACGGTTTGTCCCCTGTTTTTTCTCGTTTGTGCTGGCGCTGAAGGCTCGTATCAACAGCAACGGCTCATATCTGGTTTGTGGTGATATCGTTCCTAGCAGTCACAGAGGCTGATACTACTCTAGTGAGGAGATGCGTCGAGCTGCATACGCAGGTTAGCTTTCTTGCATTTCCGTTTCTGCGTTTACTCATCACTATCATAGCTCCCAGTGCGATCTTCATCGCAGGTAGACAGGGTTGAGCCTTCGTTTTCCCAGAATGACACTGACGTAAGCTCCAGTCATCGGAACTGGTTTGCTCGGCTGGATCCTCAACATCGTCTTGGTACTCTGTTCGGGTCCTATCGAGAACCTCCCAGGGCCGTCTGAGAGCGCATTCCTTACCATCTTGATTCTGCGTCTAGGCAAGGCGGGCGCACTCGTACTCTGGGTTAGTGTTTCTTAAGAACAATCCTCGTCTTCGACACTGATCCTCCATAGTCTTTGGTTTCCCTTACAGCGTTCTTCGTGGTACAGACCGGCCTGCAGGCAAATTCCAGGACCGTGTATGCGTTCAGTCGGGATCGAGGTCCGTTTCTTTTCCCATCACTTCAACTGGAGCTGAGCGTGTTTGCTAGGTCTTCCTGACGGCGGCCTATTGGCGAAGATCTCTCCATGGACACAGACTCCGCTTCTCGCTGTCTGGGCAACGACTATCCTCAGCATCTTGCCCGGCCTGCTTGACCTAGCGAGCCCTATTGCTGCGAACGCCATCTTCAGTCTCTGTGCTATCGCACTGGATAGTTCTTACGTCATCCCGATCTTCCTGTAAGTGTCTTGGTGTACCTTTCCTCAAGCTGATGTCTGATCTCTGCACGCAGGCGCCGGTGGTACAGAAACCACCCCGAGGTTGTGTTCAAGCCAGGGCCGTTCTACATGCCCGGTGCCCTTGGCTGGATCGCCAATATCACGGCATGCCTGTGGACGGCATTCGTGTGCATCATCTTCTCGTTCCCCAACGTGCTGCCTGTGACCGCGGAGAACATGAACTATGCGGCGGTGAGTGAATCACTTGTGCGCATGTCTGTTGTGCTGATCGTTGCACAGCCCATTCTCATCGGAGTCGTGAGTCTGTCCTGGTAAGTCTCGCCCTGCTCGTGACAGCGCTCTGTGCTGATGGTGCGCTCATAGGGTCTGGTACATGCTCGGCGGACACAAGCACTACACTGGTCCGCGGTCGAACTTGCTCGACGAGCGTTCTCCACCTGCTTACACGGGGAAGGAGGAAGACGAAAAAGTAGACGCGCACGCCTGACGTCGTACGTACTAGATATCATAGATGCTGAAACAACAATGAAGTTCCGCTACGTCTTATCGTAGTCAACGCCCTCACATCATCAGGTACATATCACTATTGAAGGTCATAGCCAGGTAGGTGAAGCTTGTTTGGGCTTATGATATGAGGCGGCTCCTAAGCGCAAAGTAGGTATACGCAAAGCGCCGTAGTGCAACGTTCTCTCTTGCACAAACGGACGATGTGGCGAGCTGGGAGCGTCAGCTGAAAGTGGAAGACAGCCCACTGGCGAAGTTCGTCAAGGTACAGAGGAAGGCCCAGGAAAACAGGAGGGCACTTCTTGACAAGATGTGCGCATTACATTTGACAGTGAAGACACTTCTGACTGTGCGCATGGGGCTCGCGAAAGGAGAGGGGCAGATGCTGGAAGAGTGATCAAACATATCCTATATCCTATATCCCTACTATACAAAGGAGAACACCCTCCGACCTTTTTCCGATTGGCTCAGAGATAAACGAGACAAAGAGACAACTGTCAGAGTGGAGTGATCGATGATCCGCGCGCAGCACGCTGCACAGCATGTCGCCACTGCAGTTGAATGTGCCTCTCTCACTCTCGCCCGTCATGCCGACACACCTGCCAGTTTATATAGCATGACGTACACTTTGCAGACCAACCTATAGTATCACGTAATCGCTTACTACCCTCGCCATGTACTATGCCTAACACGGTCCCGTCACACCGCGACGACGAGCGACATGTCTTACGCGTTTCGCGGAGCGCCATCCGCCCCGACTCGGTGCATGTGTGCTCCGACGTCCGGCCCCGAGGTCAATATTTTGAATGACTTGCATCCCGATCATCGCTTTGGCCCGCGGACTTTGCGCGACTGCGTGCACGATCGGCGGAAAGTCCGTTTGCCGAAGTGGTACGTCCTCACATTTGCCTCATCGCGTCGTTCGGATCTGCTGTTTACACCCGCCTTTAGATTTTGTGATCTTGCAGCAGGACGGTCTGCAATCACCACCTGTTTGTTTCCTTACCCCATCACCAGCCAGCCGAGACCATTCTCCGCTGCTCGGTGTGGGGCTTTGTCGTTGGCACCTAGATTCCGGCCATCATTCCAATGGCTCCAAACACATCGCTCCTCCGCCTGCCTGCATTGGAGGATATGTGGTGGGTGTAGTTGCACTTATTTCTGCCTGAACACACTTGGCTCATCCCTCCCGTTCTTCAAGTTGACTTACAAGTGCTCAAGCAGCTAATTTGCGCTGAGAGCGGTAGGCTTTTCATTCATCAGGACTGTCAAACAATCACTGATCAGTGTTACACAAGTACTCTATCATGCCGGTTTTACGCGTATGTTGGCAGACCACACCCACCACGAAGAGGATAGACGCACAGATTGTCAGCGCACCCAAGCAAGGCGGGAGCGCAATGCATGGTCTTCATCGCCGCCCCGGCAACTTGCTTGGGGACTTATGAGACCCCGGTTGCGAAGCTTGCAAGGGTAACACCAGGTCTCAGATGCCGCGAGAGAGATGGTCGTAATTTGGTGTAGGCTTTGTTTAGGACACGGGAGATGCACGGAGCTGGCCGACGAAGCCGGCCGAGTGACAAGCGTCTCCTTATTAGCAGAAACTTTGTTTGTATGGCTACGACAGCAACTTCAGAATCGCCTGAACTGATACTAATGCCGTGCGGAGCACGGGTCACCTCTAGTCCTATATTACAAAGGAGAACACAAAGAGACAACTTGATTGGTCCGCACTCCGGTCCGCAAAGTCACTTCGTTCCTCTTGCTCTCTCGCTTCACTCTCGCGTTCGTCCTGTTCTCCGTTGCCCGTATCGTCGACATATATAGTATCTGAGTGCAATCTGTATGCGTCCCAACACATGGATGTCTCATATCAATTTGATCACGCATCAAGAACGAGCACGCCTGGCTTACAACACTTGCCCTTCTCGAGCTCAGCTACGCTCAAAAACGCGGTACATCCTCATGAGTGTAGATACTATGCTTGCGACATAGGCACTCCATGTTACTACAATCCATTCTCACGAATGAGCGTGTGAGTCAACGAGATACGGCTCGAATTCAGACACTCCTCCGGACGTTGCAGACCGCTCGAGCATCTCAAGCATCCCACTGGAGATTCCGCCGAACTGTGAGGGTTTAGATGGAGTGATCATGCTTGTTATCTTCAGTCTCACTGGGAGTTTTGACTGATTGCATTCTTACTCTACGACAGTGTCCTCGAGCTGCTAGCCTTGGAAGTGAGTCGGACGCAGTTCCTATTCTAGGCTCCTTAGGCACCAAGGAAACCTCATTCTTTTGCACTGAAGCCTCGAGGTGGGCCTATTAACAACGTATGAATTGTTCGTAGTATGTGTATTGACCCAACTGCAGCTCTAAGTGGAGTCACTCGCGCATCCAAACTCGCCATCTGCGCATGGATGAGCATATGCACTTATCCAAAGTTGCAGATGTGCGGCACCCAGAGGGTGAGTGCTGCAAGCTTCCGCGCACGCATCTCCGTCCACCGCGTGAGGACATCGAGGACGAGTTCTTGCGTGCTCGAGTGGAGCATGCTCCAGCCGGCCTGCGATTGGCACGAGCAGCGCCGTTTCACTCAGCCAAGCTGCACGGAGCTCGGGGTGTTGCGGGAGTACAGCGATGAAGGCCAGGGGTGCGTCGGGCGGCTCAGTTCAAGCAAAGCGTGGGAGTCCCGCTAATGTGCGCAGCACAGACAGCACGTCGGGGAAACTCGAGCGGTAGCGGGCTGTTCAGCGGCAGGACCGATTGACCTCTTGTGTGGGCTCAATACGTGGGTGTGCGAGTGGCAACGGACAGACACCCTCTATCTCGCAGACATGGGAGGCATAGGCCTGGTGGGTGAGCCTGACCGAGAACGGCGAGACGATCATCCCGGGTCTCGAGAGGCGTATTTCGCGTTCCCTTTTCTACTCTCACTCAGCTGAACAATAGTTACCTAGCTACTCATGACATCGCAGTGCAGGTTTGGATTGCGACACGCCTCAGACTAGGAACACGAGGAGTCCGCCAGTAGAGCCGGCGGGACGACGAGTGTTTCGAATTGACAACTTTACATACGTGCTTACTCTGCAACGCTTACTTTGATCGACGGACTATATCATACATCTCACTTAGATATGATTTCTCCGTACGAAGTACGGGTCAAACTGCTAGTACACATATACAAGCAGTCCCCCTTGTCGACCTACTTCTTCACAATGAAGAAGAACTCGTACTGGAAGTCGGCAGTGTCGTTGGTGATCTTGATGCACTTCTTGATCGCGGGCAGCTTCTTCGCGGTGTTGCCGGTAACATTGCCGCACGTGGGTGCGTAGATCTGGTCGACGTAGACCTAGGCAAAGCATGTATTAGTCAGCCGTTGATGTGAGCTTGGGACAGTCAAGTACATACGTCGTAGGGCAGCGGCTTGTTGTGCGGCGAGTACGCGATGACCGAGCGGAACTCGGCCGTGCCGAGGCACGGTCCGCAGTTGCCGTTGCACGGCGGGAGGACGCTGAATGCGATGAAGTTGCCTTTGTCCCCGTCCGCTTAGCTGCACTCGTCGTTGCGGAAGTGGAGGAAGCCTGGCTCCGTCGGCGGGCTGTCGCGGTGGAACGGCGTGAGAGCCGCGTTGGCGGCGGCAGCAGCGGCCAGAGCGGCGATGGCGGTGATGAAGCGCATTTTGAAGATGGGGGCGAGGGGATGCTTAGATGGGAGGTAGCTCGGGGTGCTGAGGAAAGCTGCTGGTTCTCGAATACCCTTTCCGAGATTATATACAAGAGAGGTGACCCACTGGTGTGACTTTTTTCACCGACGGGCAGAGACCGCCCCGGCGTGACCATACCGAACTGACGAGCCACTTCAACAGCGATCGTCACATCTCACCAGTGCAGCCGAAATAGAAAACCGCATATACAGAGCCGCCAGTAGGAGCGATCCCGGATGATGAACATGAATCTCCAACTGCACGAACCTGTGCACCCAGATTATGCGGCCAAGTTTTGATTCATGGATATAGCAAGAGCAAGTTCTGTGCTCCGAACCAGTCAATTTTGACTTTGGTAACGACCGGAGCAAAGGGGCAGTCACGTCATATGAGTAGTTCTACAATGCCACTGGCAGTATAGAAGGCTGTGATGGAAGCCAGGCGAGCTCATCGAGTGACAAAGGAGATATGAGTGTAATACATCTGGCACGGTTGGAATAGCGTAGCCGCAGCTGGTGTTGGTGTACATATGCTGCAGCTGAAGGCTGGCAGGAAGAGTGCGGTGTGTGGGATGAGAACGGTACAGGGGGAGACACCTGGTCGCTTACGCCATCAAGCAACTATGGATGAGCGCGGATAGCTTCATTGCGTAGCCAATGACTCGGCAGCTGTGCTGGCGCCCCCGTAGCTGATGGCGGTATGCGCATGTGCCCACAAAGCGCATATCAAAACAACTCAGACACGGAGTCGGTCAAGCGGTAGAGTGAGGGTGAGGGTGTCAGTCAAGCCGACGTTCCCATGTTGTGTGAAAGAGCGAACGCCGAGTTGCCGTCAAATCGCGCTTCGAAGATGGCGAGTGAAGATGACAGAAGAAAGTCCGCAGCACGGGAGTTGAACGAGGCGGAGGAGAAGCGGTGCACCCGTTCCTCTTCCGTCCTCCGAGGTGCTAAATCTGCATCCCTCCGTCGGAACGAACTCATGCTGGCCCGCCCAAGTCGTCCGCAGCGCTCTGTTCTCTGCTCAATTCTTCCGCAGTGGCTATGTTTACAGGGCTGCGGGCTATGCCTTCCTCGTTCATGATGCACTATAAGGTCACCTCCGAGCGTGATGCCGACCTTGAACACACCACTCGACTTCGCATCTCATCACCAGTATCATGGCCCTCTACCTCATTGGAAAGCTACACGAGGCGTACAAGACACGGACAACCGAGTCATCCCCACTCCCCGTTCATGCATCCACGCCAGCATCATTGGACCTTGCTCGAGTGCCGAGTCCGACGCCGAGCGAGCAGAAAGTGCTGGATGACAATGGCAAGCCAAAGCCGCTGGAGCTACTGAAACGCGAGAACTGGCGTATGTACCTCGTCCTCTTCGTTCTTCTCCGTCGTGACAGACACTGAACTGGAAATGCAGCTCGGCTTGCGCTCATCCTCTTCATCCTCACCATCTTCATACTCGTCAACGTGTTTCAGAAACCGATCATCCGTGCACTGGGACCTTCGGCACATTGGATGCATAGGTGCGTGATCTCGTCTCCTTATCCTCCCACACTCCAACTGACCACAAGTCCACAGAACCCCAGGAGCATGGACAATCCCTATCGCTGTCCTCGTAGTTCTGTCAATACCTCCAGTCAGTCTTTTCTTACAACTCATTGAGATCTGTATGCTCATACATCTCAGCTCTTTGGGCATGAGATTGTTCTTATGCTCATCGGTCTGACATGGGGACCAGGCATCGGTATGGCCATTGGCGCCGGTGGTACAATCCTGGGCGAACTTGGCACGTTCTAGTACGTGTCAGTCACTCTGTTGACTTATAGCTGTGCTAACGACGATCCTAGTCTATTCAAGTACGTGCTGCAACGCCGAGCGGCCAAGTACGAGGACACGAACGTGCGTTACGCCGTTCTGGCCCATGTTATCCGCGAGGGCGGCGTCAAGGTCGCGACGGTGGCCCGCTGGAGCGTTATACCTAACCACAGTACGCTTCTTGACCTGATCTGGAGGAAGAGGTCGCTGATTCTTGCATAGTGCTTACTGCGCTCTTCGCGACGTGCGGGATCTCGTTGACGACTTTCCTCGTCTCCGCGGTGCTCTCGCTCCCCAACACGTTCGTGAGCGTGTACTTTGGGTATGCGCTTGGTCTCCAGGCTGATGGTCGTACGTTCTCCTGTCTGCCGATTGTTTTCGTTCATGGGCTGAAGTTCGTTCCAGACTCTACGAAAACGTCGAGCATTGTGAACAACGTCGACATCGCTGTCCTGGTCGTTGTGACGATTGCTGCGGGACGGTACATGCGCTGGCTCCAGAACAGCGCAAAGGCGGGTGTCATTCTCGCCCGTCGCGAGCGTCGTGGCGCCGATCTGGAGGCGCGGAAGCAATCCACCAGCTCTTTCGAGGGTAGCAGTCGCCAGTCGGATATGGCTATGTTTCCGCCGGCATAGGCCTGCGTGTGCCGAGTGAATGGACAGAGGATTGGGCTCGGATACTTTGCATCACTGAATAGACCGTACCGCTCATAGTTCATGTACCATAACTCCAAAATTAATCAACTAACCTGTGCTTGAACTGCGTCTCTAGTCATGACTTCTTTTCACCCATGCATCAGTACCCTGGTGTTGTCCTTTGTCAAAGTCGAGATCCGTGTACTAATGCGGCCACCCAATTATTCATCGCATCCGTGTTTCGAGTGTACGGCGTGCCCAGTTCCCATTGCACGTGGAACGGCAAAATCAGAATCGAAGTGTAGAACGAAGATGCGATTCTATGATATGTTACAGTGATGGTAAATCTAGTGTCCGTGCGAAGATTCTGGAAAGGAATGTCGAGGAGGGACCTGTGAAGCCAAATATGCCATGACTATGGCTTTGTGGAAAGCTTAGAGGTGGCTAGATGTCGGTAGGGACGGTAGGGGCTTGATCACGAACGCGTTGGTCGAGCCCATGTACGCAGGCTGGGGTGCGGCCAGCACCGGGATAGCTTTGTCCTTGAGGTCCAGGAACGTGTTGGCCGGCGAGTCCGCTCAGCTGAGGGAGAGACAGTGCGCAGCCTGGCGCTGCTTGCAACGCTCGCGGATGACTTGGAGCTTGACCTGCTGCTGCTTCCGGCGCATGTACCAGCCCGAAAGAAGAGTCGTCACGACCGACACCCGGAGCGCAACGTTGTTCACTACGGTAGATGCGAGCGTCGAGTCTGAGTGAATGTGAGCGTTATAAACGGGGTCCATAGAGCAAAAGGCAGGCTCACATCCATTTGCGGCCAAACCGAGAGAGTAGCCCACAAGAACACAACTGAAAGGTCAAGGAAGCGAGACAAAGGCGGAGACGACGAACGTCCATAGGCTAACACCGCAAGTTGAGAAGAGCGCGGTCAGCACTGCAAGCACAAGGTCAGCCAGAAAGAAAAGGGTAAAGACGCGAACACGTACGATGAGCAGGAATTACGCTGTAGCGAGCGACGCAGGTCATCTTGATGCCTCCGTCACGGATGACCCTAGCGATGATAGTATACTTGACCTCTCGCGCTTCCAGCTTGACCGCCCATTCACGAGCGACGTACTTGAACAGACTGAGAACTGGCATCAGCGACTTGTCCTCTGACTGAGCAAGGACAATGTACTCACTAGAAAGTGATCAACTCGCCGATGAACACAGCCAAGCAGCCCAAAAGAGAGCCGAGGCCCAGACCCCAGGACAAGCCAGCAAGGATGAGAACGACCTCAATACCGAGAAGCTGGATGAGCTTTATGAGAAGTCTGAAATGGAGGATGGGGCAGGAGTGAACTCACAGGTGGGATGCACAAGAGGATGCAGATAACGAAGGGGAGAAGGAATCCACCCGGAGTGCTAAAGACATATCAGTAAGCATGTCAAGTCTGAGGGCGTGTACTAGGTGGACTCACTCGTGAAGCCATCGAGCAACGGGCTCGAGTGCGTCTACGATCCGCTGCTGTTACACGTCTAAGAGAATGACGAGGATGAGGAAGATAGTGATGCCCGCGAGGGCACCTGATTGTCAGATAGTCAGTACAGAGTAAGGAAGGACGCCAAAGGTCAACTGACCCCAGTTCTTGCGTTGGAACCAACGTGTCGGATAGATCTTGCCGTCGTCTTCGAGAGCCGCACGCTCGTCCGGGGTGATACACGAGAACGCGGGAAATTTGGCCCCCTCCAGATCGAAGTTGAAAGTAGTCGACACGGTTCAAAGTACCAAGACGCGAAGATGAGAGGGTGTTTCAAAGATATGTCCAAAGGAGGACGAGGAGAAGGTGAATGGGTTGAGGTGGTCTATCCCCGCCTTATATGTCGAGACACGGTCCGCAGCCGCAGCCACGCCAAAACGCAGTGACGCAGTCGTCGGGTCATGCTCGTTGAAGAGCGCGCGCAGTATAACCGCACGCGCGAGGCAGTCCCGGCCGCAGCTTGAGGCTCGCATCGGCCGCAGTTCGGGGCGAGGAAGAAAGTCGCGGGTGGCTGTGTCCACGTTCTTGACGCCTCCCATCACCTTGCGGCCGCTACCTACATCCTCACAAGGCCTTCGCACGACGCTCAGCAACAATAAAAAGCTTTTCTCTCTCACGCATGGTTCGTGTATGAGGAACCTCGCCAGTCCAACGCCCAGGTCCCTGGCTGCGATACCCATCATTGCGCAGTATCTCGAGGCAGTACACTTTTTGCAGTTGCACAGCTACCACTGCAACTCCACGCTCTTGGTACCCGTACATGAGGACGAGATGACGAGGCAAGAGTAGCCATCATCACACCTCCTCCGTCCTCCCCGTTTTCAACCTCGCGAGCGCTTCCGGATGTCTACTCCGTTCGTGTTTGATGTCGAGGCGGCCAAATTTCCCGCGTACAACTGGATGACTCCGGACGAGCGTGCGGCGATGGAGGATGATGGCAAGATTCACCCCTCGAAGTGGTTTCAACGAAAATACTGGAGTCGGTCACCACTTGTGTGGGCTTCTTGTCTTGACTGACGCGTACTTTTCTTCAGGCAGAATCGCCGCCATCGTCATCTTTCTCGTCGCCGTCATCCTTATGGACATCTACCAAAAGAGGATCGTAGACGCCCTCGAGCCCAGCGCTCACTGGCTGCATAAGTGAACCTAGAGTTCTCCGCACCCTATCGTAGGATACTCACGCAGTGTTAAGCACCCGCGGCGCATTCTTGATTCCGTTCTTCCTGACTATCCTGTTTTGCATCCCGCCGGTAAGTCGGCTGCGCACGCTTTGAGCACATAGAACTGACTATACGTTTTATAGCTGCTTGGTATCGAGGTCATCCTTATCCTCGTTGGTGTGTCCTGGAACCTGGGTATCGCCACTCTGCTGGGATGCTCAGCTGTGTTCATCGGAGAAATCATCACGTTCTAGTGAGCGCTACCTCTGCACTCGATATGCATCTCTTAACGTCTCGTTTCTCTCAGCTTGTTCAAATATGCCTTCCGTGAGCGGGCCGTCAAGCTTGAAGAGAACGAGGTCGGCCTTGCCATACTTACCCAGTCAATTCGTGAGGGAGGCATCAAGATGGCGTGCGTCGCTCGCTACAGCGTGATACCTGCTCATCGTACGTGCAAGTTTTTCTTCTGCTTCTCTTCGTCGCTGACCTTGTGCTCTTAGTGCTTACTGCGCTGTTCTCGACCTGCGGTGTGAGCCTGTGGACTTTCCTCGTCTCCGCCTTTATCTCGCTTCCGCGCCCGTTCAGCGCGGTCCTTGTCGGCTACTCTCTTGGTCTAGCTGCAAACGGACGTGAGTGATCTGTCTGTTCTCTTGCGCCGCAATCCCCAGGCTGACCGTCAATCAGACTCGACGCTTGCTTCCACTGTAGTGAACAACGTTGCGCTCGGGATATCTGTTGTGACCACACTCTTATCGGGCTGGTACATGCGCCGGAAGCAGCGCCAGATCAAGATCGCCGTCATTCGCGAGCGCTGCGAGCGCCGCATGCAAGCGGAGGGCCATGCTGCCACCACCACGCGCTCGGGATCGATGGAGCTGCTCGTCGTCAGGCCTCCGGTTACGGTGCAGCTTCATTCGACGGAGTCGTTCATGAGCTTGCCGCAGTCTTCGAAGGGGTACGGACGCATACCAAGCGCCGATGTTTAGAGGCACCCGGCGCCCACACCGCGCCCAACTGACAGAGCTCGCAACTTCACTTTCTATGACGAGGATCTTGCCTTCGTCCAATGCATTATCCAAAATCCCTGTATGACATCCCATCCTTCCATAATCTATACTTTTCGTTGAAGTGGCGGAGCAACAGCGCAGCTCCTATTTAGTCAGCTGTAGCGGATCCGGAGCAGTCCTCGTGCCTTCCAGAGCTGAAGAGCTGCGATCTCTTGACATAAGGCATTGCCATCGTTGTCCAGGGTATGAAAGGGTACAGCCATTGCCACATCTTCCAGGAGCGTGTACCGCTCTCGTGTAGAGGTATGATAACACGTGACATGATGTGCTCTTTACTCTTTACCTCTTTGTCCGCTAGCACACTCGCTCAGTACTCCTCGTATAACTTCGACTGCTGTGCTGGACATGTGGACTTAGGGAGGTCGATTGACTCTATTGCGATCGAACATGATCGGAGGAGCTCGAGCGTGGGCAGGGGCGAAAAGGGGAGGAGGCGCTGCTGCCTCCTGATGGCCTCCATTCAATGCCTTAGGAGGCTCGACCGCCCCAGCTCCACCTTGCTGCGTGGATAGCGCAAGCCTGTGCTCGTCTAGTCTATATAAACCAGGCCACTCCCTCACTGTCCACCACAAGCCAACCACCACTTTCCACTCCCCGAGCCACCCTCTCTACCCCTTCGCTATCCTCGTCATGTCTACTCCCGGTTCATCCACCACCTCTGTCAACTTTGCTGCTGTCGTCGAGTCCGACATTATGTCCAGCATGCTCTTCCACCGCGCACCGATGGCCACGGATGCCGGCATCCCGATCTACACCACCGACGCCACTACCCTTCGTCGCGCCCTGCGTGCTACGCCGCTGCCGGCCACACCAACCCAGCCGCCGATACCTTTCCTGCCGGTGCCGTGCCGCGAAGCCTCCTCGTCTTCGCTCCGCACCAGCAGCGCCGACTCGAGCCTCCGCAGCGTCACGCCGCTGCCATCCCCGTACGCCCGCTACGACAACGCCGACATGTTCGAGTGGGAGGGCACGCACAACACCGTGCCCAACTCGTTCCCGGGCTTCGACGCCGCGATGGGCGACGACCTCGTCGTGCCCGAGAACTGCGCCAGGCACTGGATCCGCAGGAGCGCGCAGCGGTTCTCCGCGGTGCGCCACGGTGTGCGCGCGCACATCTTCGACACGCGTGCGCCGCGGGTGTCGGTCTACAAGTGCTGAACACCCACGGTATTGCCACCGTCGCGGGTTGGTGCGATGTTGGCCACATCGTACCGGCTCGTGCCGGGTGTCGCGCTATGCCTCTGCAGTGCTGACGAGCACTTGCATTGGCTCGCTCGATACACGGTACCTTTATACCTCATACTCTCCACATACCCGGTCGCACCTCAAGACCACACTCGCACTCTTTTGCCTCGCTCCCTGCTTTTGCCTTGCACTCCGCCCCTGCTCCGTCTTATTTCCCCCCTGCTCCAATACCCGGACCCGGACCCGGAGCCCCATCCTTAGTACCCCTTAATTCCATCGTCGTGGCCATCTCGTACTTGTAATGTATCATCAGTCGCTTCATTGTACTTGACTCATTGTTTGACATCATCTGAATCTTTTGTGCTGCCTCCGCGTCAAACCCCTGCCTGCAAACACAGATAAGTCTAGAGCAACAGGGTCAAAGGCTGACATGCCGGGTGGACACCGTATGATGACAATGAGGACTGCAGCCGCGCCGCAGTTCATAAGGTTTTCGGAGTGCTTGCCTCGCACAGCCTCAGGGGTCGGTCGAGATCGCCCTCCATCGACGGGATGCGGTACATGCACCACCTGATCTTGCCCTCTTACCGCCACGTCCGTCTCCGCATTTGATTCGCTTCTCTTGCCCTTCTCACAGCTGTAGCTGCAATATAGGACTCATGTTTAGCAGCGAAAGCGTACGGAGCAGAGTCCGGGCGGCCTCACTTCACCATCGCTTTGCCCACACCGGCGAGATCGCTCTGCTAAACGAGGCGATTGCGCTCAAACTCGTGGAAAAGCAACCATTAGACCTAAACTATACATCCCAAATGAAAAGAGTACAAGCAGTCATCCGATTCAAGCGCTGGATGAGAAAGAGTAGATCTGCATTGCCCACGATCCACCACACGTCAAGTCGGCCGAGCCGGTGCATGGCATGCTGCAGTTCGAGACATCGAGCGCCGGCGGAGCCTTGTTGTGGGCGTATCCGGTACCACACCAGCATTCGTCTATAAGGACCGTGTGCATCAGTACTCGCGTCCCCAGCAAAACGATGGGTCATCCACTCACTCATGTACTCCGTTCCGGCCATGGTCAGATTGAGCCCGCTGCAGTACGCCGTACACGCCGCAGGCGAGTTGTTGCTTAGGCTCGTCGACACAGCACCCGAGAACACTCGACTGGCCGAGTCCTGCGCGCAAGCCATGGCGACCGACCATCCGGAGGGAAGAACACCGCCGCTCGGAGCGATCGACTGGTAGACCTGGATACGCCAGCCTCCGCCGCACGTGAGGCTCGCGTCGCCGGCACATGGCTTGCTGCACTCGCTCTTGGGCGCAGCCGTCGGGGGAGTGTTGTTCGCGTACGAGTTGGAGCAGTAGCACTCATTGCCATACTCGACGGCGGCGAGCGCGTAGCCCTTGGCGCCGCAGTGCGTCGCACACGCGTAAGGCGTGTTGTCGGACAATTGGTAGTACGCGGGTGAGCTGAGGGCACGGGTTGACGAGTCGACTGCACAGGCCATGAGCTCGCTCCAATAAGGGGGCAAGGCTGCGCCGGTGGGTGTAGCAGTGGGCGTCGTGGTCGAGGTGGTCGAAGATGCAGTGGTCGTGGAAGATGTGGGTGCGGACGTGGTGGACGTCGACGAAGTGGCTGTCGTCGTCGGCGCAGGGGCAGTAGTGGCAGGGCAAACAGTTTCGGCTGCAGGTGGGCAAACCATGGCATAGTTCCACTCGTTGGCTGCACCGGTAATCTATGATACACTGTGAGCGTGGGTTCGTGTCTCGTCAGAGAGTAAAAGCTACCAGATCGTAGCGGCAGTTCATCTGATACACGTCGGCGAACGGGTAGATGCATTCGAGGAACCCAGATTCGGACCAAATGTCCGACACGGATGTACTGACGAGACTCGATGCCGGGCAATCGTTGTAGCACCCGCCCGTGCTGGGAGGACCAGGGGTGAATGTCTCTGGCCGGCAAGCCATCGTCGTCTGACACTCGCCAGGCTGCTCGTTGGGGTTGTGGATGTTGATATCGATGCCGGTGATCTGTGTCCTTCGTCAACACACATAGCATACACCACTCCAGTTGAATATCGACGTACGCCATCGTATTCGCACGCTTCATAGAACTCCTGGTTCATCCATGTGTTGAAGTAGAGTGGGTACAGGCACATCGACTCTGGTGTCGGGTTGCCGTTCCGGTCTGGAACAGTCGCCATTCCGATAGCCAGATTTCCCTTGGGGTCGGTCAACGGGCACCACATTCCGTTGGAGCAAGTCGGAGAGGTCGGCTCATCGCGTATGGCAAGACCGACGGCGAAAGAAGCATGGAGGATAAAGAGAAAAGGGACCATGATGTTGATGGGGAGGGGGATGGATGCTGGCGATGCCGATGAGGACGAGGACCCGGTGGCCGGCCCTCTTTATACACGTCCTCATGTATGCGGCGTCCCATACTTCGGGGACGCATACACTCGGATCTGCCAGCACAAGCTCTCCGATGACTGTTCTTGACATCTACGGACGACGCGGGGGAACGCCGCCTCGGAGGTGCACGCGCCGACGACGCCTCGGCAGTGGTGTGCAGGCCCCCCAAGAGGCTCTAGCTGTGTCATATTGTGACGAGAGATGGATGCATGAACCGTGAGGTGTCCCCACGCGAGCGCGCGAGAACAGCGAGCCCTAGGCAGAGGGTGAAAGGAAAGGCCGACGAGCGGAAGCAATTGAAAGCGGAAGTATCGTCGCGGATCACAATCATGTCACTCCGTCTGCTCTTTTGCGTCTTGGCCAGCATCCCGAAGAATTCACCCGAATCGGCAAGGAAGGAGAAGAAAGAGAGTGCAGTACACGCCTTACTGCCTCGTCGACTTACTTACTACCTCGTCATTTTACAGTCTCACACGCCGTAACGCGGAGCTCTCCGAGGCATTTTCATTGCGTAACCCTAGACATGAGTACAGATCGAGATCGTGAGCCAGGACAGGACAGGACAGGTATCCGGGACGGAGATAAAAGGAGGAACAGGACATAGCCGAACATGTGGGTGGGGGAAGGGGGAGGTATCCGGGACAGGCTGGGGACGGGATCGTGCATGGGCAGGCATAGATGGGGGGGACAACGAGAACAGCAAGAAGGGACAAGAAGGGAGGACGGCAAGCGGGGAGGGGCGGCGCGCGGCCACGGAGGAAGGGGCGATTAAAAGGTGCTGTAGATTAGCGGGGCGCGGCCCTTCACTGCGGCCGCGTGAACGTCGCGTTCTGGAGGTCCGCCCGGCTGCACGCGCGTCGTCAGCATAGCTCACACAGCAGAAAAAATAAAATAAAAAAACGACGTACTCGCGGAGCGTGTCGTACACAAACTTGTAGCTCCGGAGGTTGCCCTTCAGCCTGCGGATGTCGAGGCTATACATGTCCGCGAGGCGGTCGATCCGCGTGAGCTCGACGCTGAACCGGATCTCGTCCCCGATGTCGCCCGACCCGCTCGCGCCGTACACCGTGTCCTCGTCCCCGACCTCGAGCGCCGCGGGCTCGTCCGGCGAGAGCGGCGACGCCGCGCTCACCTGCGACGACTGCCGGCGCATGAGCAGCCCGCGGAGCATGCCGCCGTTGAACGAGTTCACGCTCGGGAGCGGGAGCCCGCGGCGGTCGACGCCCGCGGAGCCCGCGCTGCCCGTGACGTTGAACGCCGCGACGCCGGCCGCGGGCTGCGCGCCGCGGCGCTTCGCGCGTGTGCACCGGAACTTCCACTCGCTCTCCTGGTGCAGCTCGACGCCCATGCCCTCGAGCACCGCGCGCACGTGCGCGACCACGCCCTCGGGCGCCGCCCCGCTCGTCAGCATCGTCTGGTCGACCGCGCCGTGGTGCGGGCGGATCGCGGGCAGCTTGTCCTTCTCGCCCGGCCCGCCCGGCAGCGGCGCGCGCCGCGCCGCGGGCGCGCCGAGGTTCAGGCTCCCCCGGAAGCGCTCGCCGATGCTGCGCGTCGCGCCCGGCGTCGGCGGCTCGGCCGGCCGCGTCGCGCGGCTCGACGTCCGCACGCGCGACGCGGTCGGCGTCGGCGCCGCGGACGGGCTCTGCACGACGACCGTCGGCGTCGCCAGCGGCGGCTCGGCGGCGTCGCCCGGCCCGCGCGAGCGCGAGCGGAACCACTTCATCACTCCGCGCGCCTTGCCCGTGCTCCCCGCGGGCAGCCCGCCCGGCGTGACCGGGACCGCGAACGGCGGGATCTCGGGCACGTCCGCCGCCGCCGCGGGCGGAGGCGCGGGGACGAGCTCCGCCTGGCCCTTCTCGCGCGTCGGCGTCGCCGCGTCCTTCTTGCCCCTACCGCGGAGCGAGTTCCGGAGCGGCTCGACCATGACGGTGAGCGTGTTCCGGCGGTTCTTCTTGCTGTTCACGCTCCCGGCGGGCGTCGCGGGGCTGAGGGTCGCGCCCTCCGGCGCGGCGCGCTTGCCGTACCAGCTGCTCTTGCCCGCCGCGCTCGGGCTGTCCCGGCTCTCCTGCCGCTTCGGCTGGTACCACGTGCGCTCGTCGCCGCTCTCGGGCTGCGCGCCGCTCGCGTCGCTCGGCGCGCGCGACGGCGCGGGCGAGCCCTCGCCCCCGAAGATCTTGCCCAGCCCGAGCTTGTCGACGGAGATCCCGCGCTTGTGCGAGCCCGCCCGGCTCGGGTGGCTCCCGCTGCCGTTCGCGTCCGTGCCCAAGGGCGTGCTGGGCGGGCTCGCGCGCGCGACCTGCACGACCGGCTCGGGCGCGGGCGGCGGCACGACGACGGGGACCATCGCGGACGGCGGCGGCCCGCGCTCGCGGTGCCGCGAGGACGTGCTGCTGGGCGGCGGCGCAGGGAGCGCCTTGTCCTCGACGGGCGCGGCCGGCTGCTGCTGCCGGCGGGGCGCGTCCTTCTCGCCAATCTCGACCTGGATGGTATGCCGGAACGCGTCGCCCTTCTTCTTCTTCTTCTCGGGCGTCGTCTGCGCGGCGGCGGCGGCGGCGGCGGCGTGCGCGGTCGGCGTCGGCGGCTCCTCGGGCTCGGGCGCGGGCTCGACGACGCGCGGGACCGGCGCGGCGGGCGGCGGCGGGCCGAACGGGTCGTCGTCGAGCCCGAACTTGGGCGAGGCGTGCGTGCTCGGGAGCACGACGGCGGACTGGTGCGCGCGGCGGGCGGCGGGCGGGGGCGTCATGTCCGCAGAGGTCTCGTACAGGAACTCGGGCTGCGTCTGACTCACGGACACGGACGCCCCCTTGGCGGCGGCCTCGGGGTGCGCGGACTGGCTGCGCGCAAGCTTGTCCGTCGGCGGCGGCGCGGCGGCCCCGGCGGCGGCGGCCTTTGTCTGGCGCTGATACGCGAGGCGCTTGGCGGCGTGCTGGTCGAGGGCGGCGCGCTCGAGGTCCGCGACGGACTTGTTGAAGAGGTGGCGGTACGCGCCGAGCCAGGGGTGCGCCATGACCTGCTCGAGCGAGCCGCGGTTCGCGGGGTCCGGGACGAGCATGAGGCGCAGCAGGTCGCGCGCCTCCTGCGAGACGTAGTCCGGGAACGACAGCGGCGTGTTCACGATGTAGCGGTAGAGCAGGTTGATGTTGTCGCCCTCGGGGTTCGCGGGGTCGTCGTCGAACGGCAGGTAGCCGGCGAGCATCGCGTACAGGATCACGCCGCACGACCAGATGTCGACGGCGGTGCCGACGTACATGCCCTCGCTGATGACGAGCTCGGGCGCGGCGTAGCACGGCGAGCCGCACGACGTCTGCATGAGGTCGTCGCCGCGGTCCTCGAACCGGTTCGCGAACCCAAAGTCGGTGATGATCACGTTCCGGTGGCGGTCGAGCAGCAGGTTCTCGAGCTTGAGGTCCCGGTGCACGATCTTCTTCTGGTGGATGTACCAGACGCCCGAGATGAGCTGTGCGAAGAGCTTGGCGGCGTCGCGCTCCTTGAGGTACCGGTGCGCGAGGATGTGGTCGAAGAGCTCGCCGCCGGACGCGTACTCGAGGATGATGCCGATGTACTTGTCCGTCTCGATCACGTCGTACAGCCGGACGATGTTCGGGTGTTTCAGGTTCTGGCGATGTATTGTCAGCCATGCCCGCTCTCATCTGCTGCCACTCTGCACTCACTCGCAGGACCTCAATCTCACGCTCGACCTTTGTCATGCGCGTGTTCGAGTCGATGTTGTTCCTGCGGATGAGCTTGACGGCGACCTCCTCGCCCCACTGCGAATGCAGACCGAGCTTGACCTTTCCGAATTCGCCCTCGCCGAGTGTCTGGAGGAGGAGGTAGGGCCCGAACTTGGGGATCGCGCGGCGCGGGTGCTGCTGGGCGTACGCGACGGCGGCCGGGTGGGCGTAGACGTCCCTTGTCGGGCTCAGGCCGTCGGCGGGCGAGCGTGGCGCCCGACTCGCAGGTGTCGACGCCGCCGAGTTGGGTTGGACCGCGATCGAGGCCGCCCGGCTCTGGGCGTACGCGCGGGCCGGGCCGACGTCGGGCGACAGCGCAGAGTCCATCGTCGCCGGTGGTTGGGGGGCGCACGGGATATAATAAAAGGGAGAAAGAGATGAGCTAGTGTCACAGCCGAGTAGGCAGCCGGGCGGAGGAAGAGGGCAAGCGGGACGGACGACGGCGACGGCCGCGGGAAAGAGAGGACAGGACGAAACAGAAGGTTGATCAACCCCGCGCAACCCAGCCCGCGCCCCTTCTCTATCAAATCCGTCCGACTCCGATCGGCGGCCTCTGTTGCACTCGACCCCTTTCCGGTGCTATGGCTTATACAACCCATCTGTCCAGTCCACCCACAGCCGTGCTGGCGCCGCACCTCTGTGCGTGCTGCGCTCTCGGCAAACGCCGCGAATCTCCCTCGGATGCTTCGAACCCCACGCGCCATCGCTTCGCCTTCTTCCTCTCCCTTCCTGCGCCTCAGATTCAGATGGTGGAATCAGCAGGGCATGACATGAAATGGCAAGAATTTGTTTAGGTCAGGCTGTGCGCTGGATGTACAGTGTGTACTGTAGGCGATGCTCGACCCGGGCTTCACATGCCACAAACAGGACACTCACGCGCGGTTCGACCCTCCAGACGAGGAGGACGGAACGATCACGTTCCACAAACGTACGAGGCTATCCTGCTTGTGCAAATCATCATGCTCATATATTCCCAGCGCCGACGGGGGACGATGGGGACCCTCTCGTCAGCTAGGATCAAGGAGTATCGCCAAAAGTTCTGGGACCGCTATGAGGGCTGCTATGATACCAAGTGACACCCTTCTGGGTAGGCATGCGCGCACTTCCCCGGACGACCTCTTTGTCATCACTAACTTAGCATGGACCATTTCGCCCATACCCCGCCGCAACTCTTCCTCCGGTGACATCGATCGCCCACGCGGTCGCTCCGATCCGGCACGGACGTGATCGACGTCGCCGGTCTCGGCAAGCGGCGAATGATGCCTGTTCACCATGCACCTCGGTGTTATATCTTGACCGACCGCGACGACGGTGGTCTTCCGCGTGTGGATGTTCAGTATCGTCGTGGGCGGCTGAGAAGACCCACTCACTGAACTTCCACCGCCGTAGCTAACTTCCTATCCAATATTCATCGTGGCTCCACCCAGACGACGCCGTCCGCAAAAGACAAAGACCGCCTCGCTCCCGCATCACGTTCACGTCATTAGTGAACAGGCGAAAGGAGGAAACTGGGTTGCATAGTCTCGTCAAATGACGAGGTGATGGGTTCGCTCCGCTCTACATCGCTGACCATGATATCCTCTTACATGGCCGAAAGGAGGGAATCGGGTTGCACCGACCCCGAGTGTCTCGTCAAATTACGAGGTAATGTGTTCGCTTCGCTCTTCCAGCATTGGACACACGTTCACCATACATGATATATCTGTGCTTGGAGCTGCTATACTACTACGCGGTAACATGCCCAGAGACTCAGTTAGAACTGAAACACAGCAAAACTGTTAAACACGTGATTGCGAGACTACTCTCCCTCTCGCCGTGCGCTCCCGCCTCGCGACTCGCTTCACGCGCCCATGTGAATATACTGCGCCCATCGCGTCGGATTTGGCTGCTTCATTCGCAGCTTCTGCACTGCCCCGTCGAGTGCATACGCCACCGTGTCGACGTCGATGACCGCGTGAGACATCAGGTCCTCGTAGAACCAGCTAGCCATTTCCGGACCGTCGTCGTCACTCATCGACCCGTGAAAGGTAATCAGCTCGAACGCTAGTACATCATAGGGCTCTCAATCTTGGCTCACCACATGGTCGCGACCACGCTCTTGAAGCCGGCGAAAAGCATGGCCGCAGCAAGGTGCATGACCTGGTCTGGCTGTGCGGCGTCGCCCTTCGCCGTCTCGCACGCAGAGAGATACGCGAACCAAGGCCGCTCCAGCCTCATATCCATAAGCTTTGAGATGGTGAGCTCTCCGTCGCTCAGCTGGAAGCCGCTGTCGAGTGCTTTCGTGCGATGCTGGAGACCGTGGCATGCGAGATGGACGAAGCTGGTCGACTGGATGCTGGCCGTCACGCGCTCGACCGTCGCTCTATTCGTGATGGTCGTGACAGAGCCTTGGTACGCAAACTGCTTCTCCTTGGCCATCGACTCGACACATCCGATTTCATCGTGGACGTTTGGCAGCCAGAGCATGTTAGTGTTGAAAGCCCGCGCTGCACCTACAAGGAGCATCTGGACATCGGAAGATGCGAGCGGGGTGGCATTCTCTTGGGCTCGCAGGAGAGCAGAGACGGTCGGGGTGTACGACGAGACGACGTAATCAGAGCAGCATACCTGGCTCGATGGTGAATCATCGTAGATTCCGGCAGCATGTAGTGGAAGGAAGGTGAAGTCGCCATTGGTGCACCAGTGCAGACGAGGTCGTGAGCGTCCATCTGCTTTCTGATCATTCACATCAACACTTGTACAGACAAAGACTGGCTAAACCAGGTCACGTACCTGAAGCTTGAGATGATCAATGACGGGCTTGACAATCTGTACCCATATCTCTGCGAGAACTTGGAACGCTGAGCGATGTCCCGTTACGGATCTCTTGGATATACCGAGGCCCAGTCTCTCGTCCGTGTTGTCATCCTGTACACCGGCTCTACTTCTCAGGCCCGCTTTGGATGCAGAATCTCGAAGTGAACTCAGAGATTCAGCTGATATCTTCAAAGGGAGCGTGGCAGGCTGGTCACTAGCTGCGCTTGACATGACTAGGGCGAAGGCTTGACCTCGAGCTGCAATGAGCACGACAACTGCATGCTTGCGGGCGGCCTTGCGGAGTGTGTCGTATGTCAGTCCCAGCATGAAGCGACTGAGCCCTGGCATCGCCCGAATCTCACGCAGCAAGCTCTGTATTTGGCTGTTTTGGGTGTGCCGAATATCCCGGACGAGAGGTGAGGAATTGTCAATGCCCGTTGGTGCGGGCACAGAGATCGCACGTAGAAGATCATACAGTGGGTTGGAAAGCTCCGGTGGAGCGGCATCCAACTGAGGGTTTCGTGTGTTCAGAGCCTGGGTCCAAATTACGCCATGTGCGCCATCGAGCAGCTCAAGAGCCTTGGAGGGCCGCTTGTCAAGGAGCGCGACAATGCAAGCATCAGAGCCAATACTACTGCTAGATTTGAGGAGCTGAAGTCGAGAAGCGGTGTCGAGAACGAAACCGCCAATCATTGCCAGCCGCTCCACGGCCTGACTATAGACTGTCACGAGAAGCACTGTGTCTTCAGGAGTCCATGTGCTGCTATACTTCCACAAATCTAAGAGACTATAGCTCGCTGTAGCAAGGAGGTCATGAGGACTGTCTGGCTCAGACTTGAGTGCCTGATGCAGGTAGTGCAATGCCTTGGAGATGGAGAAGTGAGGTGTGTCAAAGACAAGATGAATATAAGTAAGCTGCACCATTGAGTGCCAGGATTGAGAGGAAGGATAGGATTTCAAGCTTTCATTCAGTAAAGAGAATGCCTCATCGAGCACAGCTACCTCGCCGGTTTGCCTGTAGCGATCTTGAAGTGAACTCGCCAGGTTTCCGCTCCTAGACCCTCGGTCAGGATGACCCTCGGGACTCAACACCAGAGCTTCGCGGAAGAGTGCAGTCGCTTCATCGAGCAGCGCTGCCTCGCCGGTCTGATTGTAGCGTTCTTGAAGTGAGCTCGCCAGGCTTCCGCTCCTCCGCCCTCGGTCTGGGTGACCCTCGGGACTCAACGCCAGAGCTTTGCGGTTAAGCGCAATCGCCTCGTCGAGCAGCGCTGCCTCGCCGGTCTGATTGTAGCGTTCTTGAAGTGAGCTCGCCAGGTGTCCGCTCCAGATCCCTTGATCAGGATGCCCCTCGGAACTCAATGCCAGAGCTTCGCGACTGAGTGCAATCGCCTCATCAAGTAGAGCTGCCTCGCCGGTCTGATTGTAGCGTTCTTGAAGTGAGCTCGCCAGGTTTCCGATCCTCCGCCCTCGTTCAGGGTGACCCTCGGGACTCGACGCCAGAGCTTCGCGATACAGCACAATCGCCTCGTCGAGCAGCGCTGCCTTGCCGGTCTGATTATAGCGATCGCGAAGTGAGCTCGCCAGGTTTCCGCTCCAGATCCCTTGATCAGGATGCCCCTCGGAACTCAATGCCAGAGCTTCGCGGAAGAGTCCAACGGCCTCATCGAGCAGAGCTACCTCGCCGGTCAGCTTGTAGCGTTCTTGAAGTGAGCTCGCTAGATTTCCACTCCTCAACCCTCGGTCAGGGTGACCCTCGGGACTCAACGCCAGAGCTTTGCGGTTAAGCGTAATCGCCTCGTCGAGCAGAGCTGCCTCGCCGGTCTGATTATAGCGATCGCGAAGTGAGCTTGCCAGGTTTCCGCTCCAGACCCCTTGGTAAGGATGTCCCTCGGAACTCAACGCCAGAGCTTCGCGACTGAGTGCAATCACCTCGTCAAGCAGAGCGGCTTCTCCGGTATGCCTGTAGCGACAGTGAAGTGATTTTGCCAGGTTTGTGCTCCTCCGCCCTCGTTCAGGGCGACCCTTAGGACTCAGCGCCAGAGCTTCGCGTCTGAGCGCAATCGCCTCGTCAAGCAGAGCTGCCTCGCCGGTGTGCTCGTAGCGATCTTGAAGTGAGCTCGCCAGGCTTCCGCTCCTCCGCCCTCGGTCTGGGTGACCTTTGGGAGTCAGCGCCAAAGCCTTGCGGTTAAGCGCAATCGCCTCGTCAATCAGAACTATGTCGTAGGTTTCCTTGTAGCGATCGGAGAGTGAGGCTGCCAGGTTTCCGATCCAGAGCCCTCGTTCAGGATGACCCTCGGGAGTCAGCGCCAGAGCTTTGCGGTAGAGAGGAATCGCCTGATCGAGCAGAGCTATCTCGCCGGTCTGTCTGTAGCGATTGTGAAGTGAGGTCGCCCGGCTTTTGCTCTGCAACCCTTGGTTGCTAATTATATGACCCATATAGCAGCTACAGTTGTGGGAGGTGGAAACGCAGTAAACGAGGTGCGGAGACGGACGTGGTGGTAAGAGGGCAAGGGTAGGTGCTGCATGGACTGCATTTTGTCCACGAAAGGCTGTGCGAGGCAAGCGCTCGGAGGCGCCAATCTCATCCAGTGAAGCAGGCATTCCGCACGTCGAACAGCCGTTACAACATGTGGTTTGATCAAATGCGTAGCGGTGCGCATTCATTACATCGACCTGCCACCGTGACAGCCATCGGCCGCAAGGCGAGGAAGAAAACAGACTGCAGGCGCCCAGCGGCTGCAGGCGTGCCCTTTTTCAGGTGCCGATCGGCGTCCGCCATGAGCTCAAATGCGAATCTCTCACATTGTAGATGTGATCGCTAGCACGTGTGAGAATGAGGAACCTATCTGCTAGGAAGCGTGTCGAACAAGTCCTCCTGCCCAGCAACAAGCCCGCCAAAGTAGCATGTGAGTGCTTTGAGCTTGCTCCCCATCCACTCCTCCTCCACCTCCACATGCTCAGTAGCTGAGACTGGATGGTCTTTGAGTAAATCGGCCACCTCCTGTAGGCGAGTGTTGCGGGGAAGAAAGTACGCGACGTTCGGCGTGATTCGCCTCGTGAGTGCGAAGAGTTCTGCGCCGTGTAGCGGCTGTACAGTGGACAGCGAGTACTCCGGATGTGTCTCGTCCGATGACGCTGGTGGGGGCAGGGCATCTTCGCTCGCACCAGCGAGATAGCCTGGCCCTCCCCAGGGTGGACTGAGAAACACGGCGTCGATGGTTCGGTCCTTCCGAGGGCGAGAGAGGTAGGAGCGTGCAAAGGAGACATAGTCACCTAGAACGAACTCGATGTGGTCCGCGACGCCGTAAACCTCCGCGTTATGACGTGCTAACGCTAGACGAGTGGGGGACGTGTCGAGGGCAATCACTACGCCACAGATTTAGCACCGGGAGATTACCCATACTCACAGAAGGCCCACCTCGCTGACACGTCTTCGCAAAAGCGATAGTATTGCCTCCGACACCGCAGAACGCGTCGAGTATCGTGTCACAGCGACACCGCTCGGCTATCTGATCGGCCACGCGTTCAGGTGTGACGCTGAACCATCCGGTCTCATCGAGCAAGCACCCTTCGTCATAGCGGGAGAAGTAGCGGTGGCGCTGGGCAAAGTCTAAGCATGAGATGTGAGGGACAGACGCGGATGACCGCGAGGGCACGCACACTTTTGCAGGTGCTCGGGCACCTGGGACGCGTCGACATATCTCGGAACCAATGCCGACGCGTCATGGCGTGGACGAGCAGTGTCCACGAATGTTTCCTTGCGCTTTTTGGCCTCGGGGACTTCGCTCGTCGAAGGCGCGGACCGTTTCAACGTCGAGCTTGTCGTTGGGGCGTCTACACTCGAGCTCGCCTGGGCAGCTCCATTGGATGAGGTAGCAGGCTCTTCAAACGCATGAAGAAAGTTGGATAGGCCCGAGACACCAGCGCGAGACGGTCGTTTGCCCATGCGAGTGGAAAGAAAGGAAGAAAGTCGGTGGAAAGAAGCGCGTCCTCCTTGCTCTCCTCCTCGACTTTCTTGGGATCCTTGTGTGACCGCTGATCGTCTGTATGGAGCCTGAGGCTGTAACGAAACGGCTGCATATCTCTGGTCTTACACCTGCCCTCACTGTCGAAGACCTCTCGCGACGCCTGGGCTCGTACGGCACTGTCAAAGCCCTGGATGGCTTTGGAAAACTCGACGGACTGGGCCAGCCTCGCAAGTTTGGGTACATCACCCTGGAGGCTAAGCCAACTCAGATCCAGAAATGTGCGTCCACATGAAATGCCATTTTGTCTCACGTCCTGACGTACCGTGGGGCAGGCATGAACATATTGAGCGGCTCCATCTGGAAGGGTGCAAAGCTGCGAGTGGGCGAAGCGAAGGCAGACTTTCGTGAACGGTACAGCACTCTTCGACCCCCATCAGTGCCACATGCTTATGTTTTCTCAGTATCACCCACGAACACGAACCTCCTGCGGTCGATCCCGAGCGGCCCGCAAAACGACGCCGCCTCCTTCGCGGTGCTCATGGAACGAACGCGCAGGACATGTCGCTCGTGACTCCCGAAAATGCACCCACTCGTTCTGGCTGGACAGTTCTCCCGTCTGGCCGCCTGGTCCGGCCAATACGTACACGCCCGCTCCACCCGCTTCCCAAGGTAGCGGAGGCGACAAAGGCTTCGACGAAGGACGGGGGGAAGAAGAGGAAGCGCCCAAAGCCGATGCCGACTCGCGCCCGGCGGAGGACGATTGACATGACGCGCTGGGGCTCGGAGCTCGTGAAGGGGATGTATCTGGAGAATGTCGTCTCCGATGCTCTCGCTCTGAGCGCTCAGGACATCGAGCTTGAGGATGAGAGCGCCGCCGGCTCTGACGACTCGTCGGAAGGCGAGTCCGACGACGGTCTGGAGGGAGTAGAAGAGGAGGTTTCAGATGGAGAACTCTTCCCACGACCACGGGTCGAGGTGGCCGCTCCTCCCCAGCAGCCCGCACCCATCGTCCCCTCCAAAACCGTCATCTCTACCCCGAAGACGACCGATTCCGCTCCTGCCATACCCCCTCCAACCAATCCACCCGGAGACGGGAGTCTGCGTGAGGAGACGAAGCACACCCTCTCCTTTATCCAGTCTCTCTTCGGGAACCCCACCGCAGCCGACCAGGACTGGGGCGGTGCCGAGAGCGTGGACGAGGACGAGGTGCACACTAGGCCCATGCCGTCCGTGACGATGGACACAGATGAAGTGGAAGAGGTCCCCGCGTCGACCGCTCGGATCGTTCCAGATGTCGAGATGGCAGTCGACCACGACGCGGATCCGGAACAAGAAGACGAGGACGAGGATGAAGACGAGTCGTCGGCGGCAGAAGAGCCCACCCCCACGCCCGCTCACGACGCGGCACCTTCAACCAGTACGGCCACGAAGCTCAAAGACCTCTTCGCACCCCGCGAAGAAGAAGGTCAGCCGTCTCTCTGTGCAGGGAGCCCCACACACGTACTCACCCCCCGCAGTTGGATTCTCCCTCCTCGGCCACCTCGACCTCGATCTCGACCTAGAACTAGACGACGACCTGAACTTCACCGCCCCAGCGCCCGTCGCTGACGACGTCCCCTCGGCCGCGGCAGACCTCCCCACTCCAGCCGTGACCGCAGGGTGGTCCTTCGACCCGACCGACACGCTCTTCTTCCCCCGCGCGCCGGGCGCCCGCCGTGGCCGGGCCAAGGACCTGCGCGAAGCGGGCCCGGACTGGCTGGCCGCCGGCTTCTTCCGCACCGAGACCGACGCCGAGGTAAAGGCGCGGTGGGACAGCACCAAGCTTGACCTCACTCGGGAGTGGAAGCGGCGGCATCGCGAGGCGGTCAAAAGCCGGAGGCGGCGGGGCGGTGCAGACGACTGATGTCTCGTTTCAGTACATGCCTGTTTACGCCCTCCTGCATCTGTATAACGAAATGAGATATTTGAATTGGATGAATGTACCCAAAATGGAGGCACAGATGACGACGAAGTACAACTCGAAACCTCAAAAAGTTGTGCAATCGAATCCAATTTACGTGCGGTTCTAAGGTACATGTGACTATGTATGCGACGACTCAGCGAGCGGAATGAAGAGTGAGAGACAAGCGGGGAATGGAATGAGCAGGCAGAAATCTAGCAGCAGGCGATAAAGTATGCAGCACAGCAAAACGACAGCTCACGAGAAGAAGTAATCCGAGCCCTTGATCGTCGCAACGTCAAACGAGCCCTTCACGGGGAGCAGCGGCAGGTGCTCGACCACGCTCACCCACTTGGCGGGGACGTGCACCTCCGCCGCGCCGTCCGCGTGCACGACGACCGCCGCGCCCGTCTCCGCCTTGAACGCGTCGACGCTCTCGCCCGCCTCGGCCGCCGCCGCCGCGAGCACCGCCTCCGCCGCCGCCGCGTCCGCCGCGGGGTACGCGAGCGTCGTCGGCTCGCCGTCGAGCGCGTCGAGCGCGGCATTGTCTGCCACGGAGAGCGACTCAACTGCGGGTGCAGGCACGTCATCGGCAGGAAGACCGGCGGCGACGCGCGCCGCGCGGACGTCCGCGTTGTGCGCGTTGAGCGCGGCGCCGAGGCTCGTTCCGCGCAGCACAGAAACAGGCACCTTGCAGTCGCTGTAGCGCGTGACGACCTCGTCGCGGAGCCGCTCGAGCACGCCGGCGGAGTGGAGGGAGATGAACGTCTCGCGGATGACCGCGCTCATCGCGTCGATCGTGCACGCGTGCGTCCAGTAGCTGTCGTGCACGCTCGCGAACGTCAGACCCTGCTGCCGGCACTCGAGCGCGGTCAGCATCATGTGCGTCGCGTCGAGGGAGTGCACAAAGTTCGGCGGGAACGCGCTCGCCTGCTTGGCCGAGTTGACCGCGCTCGCCGTGTTCGGGTCCGAGATGAAGACGGACTGGATCTTCGTCATCACCTGCCGCCGCTTCGTCTTCCGGTACGGCTGCACGATCGGGAGCCCGAGCGGCGTCGTCCAGATCATGCTCTGCATCTGCTCCTTGGCGAGGCGCGTCGCGATCGCCTTGGCGTCGCCCTTGGCCGCGGTCTGCATCGCGACGAGGCGCTCCGTGCGCACGCTCTTCGAGATGAGGCGCGCGAGCAGGTTCAGGTAGACCTGGATGCTCTTCGCGCCGCGGAACAGGTCGCCGATGCAGAACAGCACCTTGCGCGCGAGGTAGCTCGCCGCGCCCCACGTCTCCTCCTCGGGGATCTCGCCGCGCGCCTTCAGCTGCTTGTCGATCTGCTCGCGCGCGCCGATGAACGTCACGCCGTACACGGTCGTCATCACCGTCTGCTTGACGACCTTGCGCGCGACGCGGCCCGCGAGCATCCGCGCGTGCTTGTGCTCGCCCTTGGCCAGGTCCTTCGCGATCTCGGCCTCGACCATGTTCGCGACGAACGTGTACACGTCCGACGGCCGGTCCGTTACGTCCAGGTTCACCTGGCGCGCGCCCTGCGCGTCGCCGCCGAGCGCGGCGTAGTGCTGCAGGCCGTTGCACGTCCCGTCCTGGTGAACCGGCAGGCTGCTCTCGAACGCGAGCGGGTCCGCGCTCTCGAGCGCCTTCCGGAGCTCGATGCACGTCGCCAGGCACTGCCACGGGTCGTCCGCCTTCTGCCACCAGCCCTTGCCAGTGAGCGGGTTCTCCGCGCTGTCGTACACGTCCGCGAGGTGCTCGTGCACGTAGTTGACGCGCTCGTCGAAACTCGCCTTGTCGAAGCCGACGAGGTTGGACAAGTGGATCTTGAGCCAGCGCAGCCCGCGCTCGCCGAGCGGCCGCTTCTCCGCGAACAGCAGCAGCCCGCGGCTCAGGTCGTCCCCGATGTGGTTCAGGTGCGGCGGGATCGGGTACGCGCGTCCGCGGAAGTCGAGGTTGTGCGGGAGGTAGAACGTGTCGCCGAGGAACGCGCGCGCGATCTCGATCTTGTAGTTGACGGCGCAGCGGTCCGAGTGGTTCGCGGCCTTGGCCTGCAGGTGCGCCTTCATCCGCTGCTGGAACACGCTCCGCTTCTGCGGGTCCGCGTCGACGTCGGGCGTCTTCTCGGGCTCGACGCCCTCGAACTCGGCGGGGGGCACCTTGCCGAGCCGGCGCCCGCTGTTCCAGACCTCGAGCACGATCTCGAACACGTCCCGGTTCACGACCCACGGCGTCGCGCCGAGGACGTCGAGCCCCGCGAACACGAGCTCGACGTGCCCGGCCTTGGCGGCCGCGCGCAGGTGGTCCTGCTGCTCGCGCGACTCCTTGAAGCGCATCGCGCTCGACGGGTTGTGCAGGTACCCGCCCGTGCTGTCCGACAGCCACGGCTTGGGCTTGACGAGCATCGGCAGGTGCCGCGGGTGCAGCGTCTCGCGCACGCCGTCCTTGGCGAGCCGCTCGGACACGACCGTGTTCAGCTTGATGACGCCGAGCTTGTGGCCCTTCTGGTACTCGTACGCGTGGAAGAACGCGGGCTGCCGCAGCGTCTCATCCGCGCCCGTCCGCTTGTTCGGTTTGGTCACGTCCACGTGCGCGACCTGCATGAGCGCGTCGACGAGGAACGAGCCGACCTTGACGCGCAGGTTCTGCGACCACTCGGCCGTCCACTGCTCCGTGTCGTCCGTGAACTGCGCGGCGGCGAGGCGCCGCTGGTGCAGGACGTCGTACCCGCGCTGGGAAAAGTAGTTGCGGTCGGGCGTCGGCCGACCCGCGTCCGTGTTGATGGCCACGTTCGCCTTCTTCGCGATCATGCTCTTGTACTCGTCCTCGACGCACCGGCCGACGGTGATGAGCGCGCGCGCCGTCTTCATCCCGTCAACGACGCCGCCCGTGCTCTGGAGCCGGATGAGCTCCATGATCACGATCAGCGAGAGCGTCTCGGGCTTCATGAGCGTCAGGAACTCGCCGAGCCGGTCGCGCTGCGTGTGCGGTTTCTCTGCGGGCGGCGCGTCAGCGGCTGTATTCCCACACAGCACAGCACGCACTGAGGTCGGACTTGCGCTCCTCGCGCACGAGCTTGGGCACGTCCTCCTTGAGCTTCTTCGCGAGCGCCTGGTGCCACTCCCACATCCAGATCTGGAGGCCCTTGCTCTTCGCGCCCTGCGGGCCTAGCTGGAGGCGCGCCATCTGCTCGGCCTCGCGCTGGAGGCGGCTCTGCGCGACGTCGATCACGCTCTCCTCGAGCAGCTTCTGGCGCGCGGCGGGGTCGCCGGGGAGCACCTGGCGCGCGAACGACACGCGCGCGAGGTGCTCGCGCAGCTTGGCGAGGTTGAACGGGATTTCGGTTTGCGGCTCCGCGCCGGGGTCCAGCGGCGCGCCGGTGCTGTCGACGGCGACGGCGAGGCGCCGGCGCACGGGCTCGACGTCCGGGACGCCCGCGAGCGCGGGGTCGACCATGCCGCACTCGAGCGCGGTGCCGAGCTCGGCGACGATGCCGGGCAGGTTGAGCTCGACGGCGGCGCGGGAGAGGAGCTTGATGGCCTCGGCAGCGTCCTCGGTCGAGGCGAAGGCGCGGTGGCCGAGGATCTGCTTGAGGTCGATGTTGGCGTCGACGATGGCGCGAAGCAGCGCCTTTTCGTCCTGCATATTAACGCCCTGGATGGGGGTGGCCGAGTCGGGGTTGAATCTGGGACAATGTCAGATCTGTGCCGTGGATCCAGTTATCTGCTCACTTCATCCAGCAGAGCAGCATGACGGCGTAGGTGCCCGCGGTGGGCCGGACGCGGTCACCCTCAAGACCCTGCTGCATCGAGTCGTAGAGTGCCCAGATCTCCTCGACCCAGAGTGCGCGGTTATCGTCCTCGCGCTCTGCCATGCGGAGGTAGGCGTGCAGGATGGTCGTATATAGCCTTGGCTCGAGGAGCGGGTCTCCGCGTCGCTCATGCCGAAGCAAGTCAAAGTACGTCTTCGCGCGCGGGACGTCGTGCAGGCCGTGCAGACACGCGTCTATAACCGACAGCCGGTCCTGGGTGGGCGTGTCCATGAACTCGGGGCCGCTCGCCTCGCCGTCGGGCAGCGGCGTCGGGAGCGAGGTGAACGTCTGCTCGCGCCGGAGGAACGCCTGCATGTCCTCGATCGCGCCCACGCCGTACTTGGGCAGTGTTGATGGTCCGGGCACAGGCATATATGCGGGAAAGTCGGGCGGGGGCATCAGCGCATGCGCGAGTGCTGGCGCATTCACGCGCTTGGACGGTGTCGAGTAGCGCGAGGGCCGGGGCAGGCCCTGGCGCGCGACGGACACGAATGTCGTCTCGAGCTTGCGCGACGCCCGGGTGATCATTAAGGCGGAGTACTAAACGATATAAGGCAGGAGGAGGAGGAGGAGGAGGGAGACGACGACGCACACCGCTGACGGAGACGCGAGTGAATTCGCGCGCTGGCACCGAGTCGCCGGCGCAAACGCACGTGACGGGACCCCGCGTCAAGGCTGCTTTCCCTCTCCACCGACCACGATCATGAGCTTTGGCCGGGCCGCACCCAAAAAGGGTCAGCGGGGAGTGTAAAGATTTTATAGTCTTGTATCCTCACCCGCGCACCAGGCGAGAACTTTGAGCTGCGCTCGGATCTGAACAGCGAGTACCGCGACAAGCGCAAGGATGCGATCAAGCGGGTCATCGGTGCGTGTGTGGTATATACTACTAAGTGAGACACGCGCCTGATGTACACCGTGCCAGCCAACATGACAGTCGGCAAGGTCTGTACGTCCCCCGCACTCGTGTCCGCGCCCCCGCTCACAGCGCGCAGGACGTCAGCGGCCTCTTCCCCGACGTCCTCAAGAACATGCAAACAGACGACCTCGAGCAGAAGAAGCTCGTGTACCTCTACCTCATGAACTACGCCAAGACGCAGCCGGAGCTCGTGATCCTGGCCGTGAACACGTTCGTCAAGGACGCGGACGACCCGAACCCGCTCGTGCGCGCGCTCGCGATCCGCACGATGGGCTGCCTGCGCGCGGAGAAGATCATCGACTACCTCGCGGACCCGCTCCAGAAGTGCCTGCGCGACGAGAACCCGTACGTGCGCAAGACGGCCGCGCTGTGCGTCGCGAAGCTGTACGACATCAAGCCCGAGCTCGTCCTCGACAACGGCTTCCTCGAGCAGCTGCACGACATGATCGGCGACAGCAACCCGATGGTGCGTGCCCCGTCCACGTGTCCGATAATGCGTGCTCACGCGCGCAGGTCGTCGCGAACACGGTCGCCGCGCTCTCGGACATCCACAACGCCGCAACCGCGCTCGCGGACGGCGGCACCCTCTCCAAAGACGACCCCGCGTGCTTCAGCGTCTCGCCCGCGACGTTGAACAAGCTGCTGATCGCTTTGAACGAGTGCTCGGAGTGGGGGCGCGTCGCGGTGCTGTGCGCGCTCGGGCGGTACGAGACGGCCGACGAGAAGGAGAGCGAGCACATCTGCGAGCGCGTCGTCCCGCAGTTCCAGCACGCGAACGGCGCGGTCGTGCTCGCGGCCGTGCAGGCGATCATGGTGCACATGCGGCGCGTCCGGCGCGAGGAGCTGCTCACGGTCCTCGTGCGCAAGATGGCGCCGCCGCTCGTGACGCTGCTGAGCAGCCCGCCCGAGGTGCAGTGGGTCGCGCTCCGGAACGTGAACCTGCTGCTGCAGAAGCGGCCCGAGCTGCTGAGCAACGAGATGCGCGTGTTCTTCTGCAAGTACAACGACCCACTGTACGTCAAGGTCGAGAAGCTCGACATCATGGTCCGCCTCGCGTCCGACGCCAACGTCGACGCGCTCCTCTCCGAGCTGAAAGAGTGCGTGCGCGCCCGCATCGTCTGTGCCCGCCGCTGACGGCGCGCAGATACGCGTCTGAGGTCGACGTCGACTTTGTGCGCAAGGCGTGCCGCGCGATCGGGCAGACGGCCGTCAAGATCGACAGCGCGGCGGAGCGGTGCGTGGGCGTGCTGCTCGAGCTCATCGCGACGCGGGTGTCGTACGTGGTTCAGGAGGCGGTTGTGGTGATGAAGGACATCTTCCGGCGGTACCCGGCGACGTACGAGGGCGTGATCCCGACGCTGTGCGCGGCGCTCGACGAGCTCGACGAGCCCGAGGCGAAGGCGTCGCTCATCTGGATCATCGGCGAGCACGCGGGCGCGATCGCGAACGCGGGCGAGCTGCTCGCGCTCTACGTCGACGGCTTCGCGGACGAGGCGTACGCCGTGCAGCTCCAGACGCTGACGGCCGTCGTCAAGCTGTTCCTGCGGCGGCCCGAGGGCGCGCAGGCGCTCGTCCAGCGCGTGCTCGACGTCGCGACGAAGGAGTGCGACTCGCCTGACGTCCGCGATCGCGCGTACATCTACTGGCGCCTGCTGAGCACGGACCCCGCCGCCGCCAAGGCCGTCGTCCTCGCGCCGCGCCCGCCCATCTCGCTCGCGCGCACGACCGTCTCGCCCGCGCTGCTCGACGAGCTCCTCGGCGAGGTCGGCACGCTCGCGGCCGTGTACCACAAGCCGGCCGCGACGTTCGTCGGCCGCGGCCGCGTCGGCGCCGACGCCGTGCGGCGCGATCCGTCCTCCGCGCAGCAGCACGCGCTCCAGACCGTTGCCGCCGGCCAGCAGGCCGAGAACCTCCTCGACTTTGACGACGAGCCCGCTGCCGCGCCGGGCGCGCCCGACGGCAGCATCGCGGGGCTCGCGGGGCTCGCCGCCACCGCCGCCGCGCTCCCGCCGACGTCGCAGGCCGCCGCGAACAGCCTCCTCAACGGCACGTCCGCGAACCCGCTCGACGACCTCGTCAGCATCTTCGGCTCCGCCGGCCTCGGGGCCGCCGCACCCGCGCCCACGCCGGCCAGCATGTCCTCCGGCCTCGCCAGCCTCGGAGGCTTCGACAGCTTTGGCATGGGCGCGCCGACGCCTCCGTCGGCAAGCCCGAACCCGCCCGCGCAGCCAAGTGCAGCACAAGGCGGCCAGGACGATCTGTTGGGGCTGTTCTGATGTACTAGATTCATTTTGCTCTCTCGTTCACATTATTGGGATTATATCGAAAAATTACGACAGCTCAAAACTTCTCCTGGGTAGACTCCCGGCTTGAAGCACGGTGGTCGACCTCCTCCGAATGACCATGTCCGTCCCCCAGGTTCGAGCGCGGCCCTTTGTAGTGCTTGTGCGCACCGAGCACATACCACAAGCTGCACTGCCATGAGCAAAGAGATATGCGAAAAAGGCTGAAGGGACCCACCCCGACAGCGCGACGACGCCAACTGTGATGACCGAGGCGTAATTCATGTTCTGCGGCGTGACCGGGCGCAAGTTCGGCATCGAGAAGATGACAACAATAAAACACGTCCACACGATGCACGCCACGTTCGCGACCCATCCAAGGACGCCGGTCCCCATGAAGAACGGGCCGGGCGTGAACGGCACCTCCGGGTGCGGCCACACGCTGTACCACCGCCGGCAGAAGATCGGGATGATGTACGACGTGTCGAGCGCGATCGCGCACAGGCTGAAGATCGCGTTCGCCGCGATCGGGCTCGCGAGGTCGAGCAGGCCCGGTAGGATGCAGATGAGCGTGACAACCCAGACGGCGTACAGCGGCGTCTGCGTCCGCTTCGAGATCCGGGCGAGGAGACCCCGGTCCGGGAAGCCTGGGCGTAGATCAGAGACAGGACGCACCACCAGGAAAGGGGCATACCTCGGTCACGAGAGAAAGCATAGAACGTCCGCGACGTCGCTTGCAGCTCAGTTTGAACGCAGAAGAAGGCGACCAGGCAGACGAAGCTCTGCGCCCATAGTCAGTGACATCGTCGATCGTGCTGTTTCAGTACCGCACCCAGAGAAACAGCGCTCCTGGCTTTCCGAGCCTCGTCGTCATGATCGCCAAGAATGCTGACCCAGACGGTCCCGGAAGGTCGGCCAATGGCCCGGAGCAGAGCACCAGAACGATGTTCAACAGCCAGCCTATCAATCCAGTGCCGATCACTGACGAATGGCTCAGTTGACGAACATCAGGTATGCTCGATGAAACGTACCTGCGATGGAGATTGCGCTGGGAGCTGGTATACCAGGTGAATGGTGGCGAAACAAATCAAGTCCACGAACTTACCTGCGTACGAAGCTCGTCTAATCTCTTCCGAGATGTGTGCGGTTGCTGAGAGAGATATCATTATGTGAAGGCCTGCATAAATTGATGTGACCTACCATCGTAGTCTGTCATCTTAACGATGAGGCATTAATGTCAGTGTGCATTCCATTGTCCGTCAACAATGAGCTCACAGTCCACCTAGGGCTGACGTCAGAATACTGCGGTGTTGTGCTACACCCACCACTCACTGCACAGAAAGCAATCCATATAGGAACGCCAGTCCGTTGTTCCAGCCCCCGGTCTGGTTGATCAGGCCATCGGAGCCGAATACATATTTCGCAGAGTGCATGTTGCCCTTGGACGTCTTCGCCAATAGGCAGATGATGATCACTACTGCGGCTCAGTGTCAAGGAGGAGGGTTGTCCTGGTACGACGTACAGAAGGTGACTCCGAGGTTCACGAAGACGAAGCCGGTGGTCATCCTTGCTAATGGCCGCGTGGCTAGCGAGTTCTAGAACGCTCGTGCGTTAGCATCAGTCGCACACAGAAGACGACCTGCCCTTACGAGAACGCCGTGGAAGATAAGAAGAGCCGCAAAGAGCCCAACCGTCATTCCTGGGGTGACGACAAAGTCACCATCCTTGACATGAATGATTAATTGTCGGTGAAGAATTGTCGAGTACCGTCTGCCTCATACCTTGGCAATAATCACAGCCGCCCAGATCATGTTTGCCAGGCCAAACTCGACCGAAGATACGCCAGCGACCTGACCTTTGGTGAGGCTGTCAGAGTGACTGCCACCCTCGATGAAACGCACCAACCTAGCATGTTCAACCATCCCACCATCCATCCCACCTGTGCACGATACTTGCTCGGCACAAGCTGGGCAGAAGCAGTGTAGAGGCCGCCCGACGTGGGATATGCGCTGACAATCTCGGCTATGCTCGCTGCGAGGGCAAAGCACATCACCGTGCCCAGAATCCAGCACCACGTCACCTGAAATGACGGTATTAGTTTGGTCCATCGAACCGGCGCTAAAGCAGCAACGAACGGATGCAGGGCCTCCAAGGAGAAGAGGTGTGTTGAAAGTGGTCGCGATGCTCGAACATAATCCCCTGGAGCCATGTTCAGCACAACCACGTAAGACTGAATGAGGAGGATGCACACATGATTGAGAAGGCATAGCTAATCTGCGTGGCAATGAGTATCCATGCTCGAATTCTCTCCATGGGACTGCCCTAGAACGTACCGTCGCTAGATTTGTGAACTCGCGCTTGAACGACGGCACGTATCCCAGCTCCTGCAGCCGCTTGTCATCCTCATTCATGCTCGATGCCTCTTCCGTGCTGTATTCGACGCGTTGCTTCTCGTCGTTCTCCATGGCGGACGCGCGGTATCTTTCGAAACGGCGGATCGGATCGCTGCTGACTGAGGGAAAGGCGTGTGCGGGGATAAGACGTGCTCAGCAGCAGTGTTCCTGAGCCACGTCCCGAAGACCAGGGTTGCGCGCTTGCATGTCGGACAAAGATCAATTGAAGCAGGACGCGACACACGTAAGCAATCAAGACACAACGTGCAACCCCTCGAAGAGCATGAGACTGGTCGAGCCATAGCAGACATGCTCTCATATCCGCGACAGACCAATCAAGCGTCAAGAGAGCGAGCGAGTGTGCATGAGCGCGGAAGACAAGAAGCGGAACGAACACCCGAAGCGCAACGGCATGACTGAATTGTTTGACTGCTTCTCTTCATCCCCCATTGCGCCAGTTCAAGCACAGAGGTTGACATTACACGCAAATATATAACAACCCATATCTATGGACACCAGATCCAAGCAAAGAAAGTATAGGGACAATGAGGGCAATCTATCCGTGGTTTAGTACGCAGGCGGCGGTATCGAGTCGTCCTCCGATTTGGTGTGCTGCTTTTCATTCTGGTTTGCCGCCTCTGCGTGCTCCAAGTTGGAGACGGGCCCGTTGTAGTGCTTGTGGGCGGCGAGTATGTACCATAGACTGAAGGTTACATGTGAGCAATTGAGGACATGGACAATGAAGTCCAGCAATCTTACCCTGACAAGACAACGACGCCGATAGTGATGACCGAGGCGTAGTTCATCGTTTCCGCAGTGACCGGCTTATAGTTGGGGAAGCTGAAGATGACACATACGAAGCTGACCCAGACGATGCAGATGATGTTGGCCGCCCAGCCAATAGCATCAGGCATCGCGAAGGGACCAGGCTTGAAGTGGACCTCGGGGTGGTTGCGGAACCAGCGGCGGCAGAAGATGGGGATGATGTAGGACGAGTCGAGGGCGATAGCGCAGAGCGAGAAGATGGCGTTGGCAGCGATCGGGCTGGCTAGGTCGAGGAGACCGGGCAGGATCGAGAACAGGGTGCAGGCCCAGACGGCACGCAGCGGAGTTTTCGTCCACTTGGAGTTATGAGCAAGGTAGCCGCCATCGGGAAGGCCTAAGGGGTCGAGATCAACCGAAATAGAAGGATTTCTTGTACGACCAGGTCATACCTCGGTCACGGCTGAACGCGTAGAGCGTGCGCGAGTTGGCTTGGATGGCAGTTTGGACGACGAAGAAGGCAGTCAAGCAGACGAAAGCCTGGGAAGCTACTGTCAGAATAGTGCCCACGCTCGATTGCCGCGACTTACCCAAAGAGTCAAAGCACCACCCTTGCCGAGACGGTCAGCCAAGATTGTCAGGAAGGCGCTGCCGGACGCTCCCGGGAGGTTCTCCAGCGGACCGGAGCAGAGCACCATCACGATGTTGAGCAACCATCCAAAGACACCCGTGCCGATGACAGCAATGAAGATAGCACTGGGGGCTAAGCAACCATAAGCGACAAACATCTATCCGTAAAAGAAGAGCACAAACCTGCGTAGGCCGCACGACGGACCTCCTCAGAAATGTGAGCAGTAGCTACGAACATGGTGAGCTTGTGCATTCGAAAGTGACAAAGGATTCGACTTGCCATCATAGTCAGTCATCGTCCACTGCACGCTGAGGAGACCGAAGAGGAAGGCGAGACCAGTGTTCCAGCCTCCCGTCCCGTTGACGACACCGTCCGAGCCAAACACGTAGCTGGCAGCGTGCATCTCAGACCGGGGCGTCTTGGCCAGGAGGCAAATGATGATTACTAGCGGTGGTGGGTCAGGACAGAGGATAACGTCAAAGCCATATTGCTCACAGAACGTTGTGCCGAGGTTGACGAACACAAAGCTGGTGGTGAACCGAGCGAGCTGCTTCGTGGCAAGCGAGTTCTGACGTTGGCGTTATCAGCGGTAGCTCACTCACTCATGCATTCCAGAGGATAAACCCACCAGGAGACCATGGAAGATAAGGAGACCTGTGAACAGGCCGACGACCTTGCCTTGGGTCACCACATAGTCTCCGTCCTGAGGAAGCAAGTTGAATACATGGACGAGCAGGACCGCATCGCGACCTACCTTTGCAACCACCACTGCTGCCCAAATCATGTTTGCCAACCCGAACTCGGTCGACGAGACGCCCGCGATTTGACCTATCCAAGAATAATTAGCGTACCGTCCTCAACACGTGCACCTCATTTCCGCTTACCCAGGATGTTGAGCCAGCCGACGATGAAGCCAACGCGTCCTCGGTACTTCACAGGCACCAGTGCAGCAGAGGCAGTGTACCTATGATGAAACGACCGATTAGCCCTGAATTGAATGGCAGCCGTCGGAGATGGCGGATGCTGCACTTTCGCGCATGCTGCCATGGCTTAACGGTGCGATAAGCCAGACGCGAGTTACGCCATTGGCCAGTCCGCAGCAGCGGGATGAGGGAGGGAGAGGGTTAGACAAACTTGTACTCACAGGCCGCCGCATGTCGGGAACGCGCTCACAATCTCGGCGATGCTGGATCCCAGAGTAAAGCACATCATTGCTCCCAGGAGCCAGCACCAAGTAACCTGAGACATGTTAATATGTACTTCAAGAACCCAGCTAGAGAGTATGCACCGATGCAGGACCACCTAGGAGCATGGGGGTGTTGAAGGTGGTTGCGACACTCGAACAGAGTCCCCTGGCATCCCATTTAGCTTTCCAGTATCAACGGCTGAGGGGGGCGGACACACATGATGGAGAACGCGAAAGAGATCTGCATGAACAGTACCAGCTCAGCACCAGTTCGAAATTTCGTGCGACGCGAGCACGCACCGTGGCCAGGTTGGAGAACTCGCGCTTGAATGAGGGGACATAGCCCAGCGCTTCGAGCTCCCGGTCATCCTCGTTCAGGGTCGGACTCGGCGCAGCGGACACGCGGTCCTGGAGGTCGTCGTGTGCATTCATCGTGGGGGCGAAGAAGTGCAGCGATGAAAGTACTGCCGTGCCAAGGTACGACTTTTGAATACCAGCGGAAGAAGCTGGACCGGCGTAAAGTCGCCACGCCGGTTCAGATAAGCAGCATGGATCAAAACGCAGTGATCCATGAAGCCATTTCGACTGATCCGGTCTGCAGCTCAACATCATACCACACGCTTCCCGACTCCCCGGCAGGCCGCCCACTGCGTCGCGGGCCTGGCAACACGCCGACAACGCAGTGATCAACTGGTTCTTGCTCGGTGCGGAGACTGTGCGGACATTGTTCAAGGAGCTGCGCACGCCATCGAGTCTGCTCTTCACATATGCACAACCTGAGCCTTGCGGTTTCGTCAAAACGTTGTTCAAGATGAAGTGATCCTGAAATTCTATGCATTTGAAGTACACGAGGAAAGAGATCCGCTCTGGCAATCAACATCGTACACACATTTCCATACGCCGTCTACTGGCCTGCGGCCTCCTTGTCCTTCGCGGCCGCGTACGCGAGCAGGTCGCAGACACGGCGCGAGTAGCCCCACTCGTTGTCGTACCACGAGATGAGCTTGACAAAGTTCTTGTTGAGCGCAATGCCCGCGTCCGCGTCGAAGATGGAGGAGTACTCCGAGCCGATGAAGTCGGTCGAGACGACCTTGTCCTCGGTGTAGCCCATGATACCCTTGAGCTCGCCCTCGGACGCCGCCTTGATGGCAGCCTTGATCTCGTCGTAGGACGCCTCCTTCTCGAGGCGGCACACGAGGTCGACGACAGACACGTCGAGCGTCGGCACGCGGAACGCCAGGCCGGTGAGCTTGCCGTTGAGCGCCGGGATGACCTTGCCGACGGCCTTGGCCGCGCCGGTCGACGAGGGGATGATGTTGTTGTTGACGGAGCGGCCACCGCGCCAGTCCTTGTTGGACGGGCCGTCGACGGTCTTCTGCGTCGCAGTCGTGGCGTGGACGGTAGTCATCAGGCCCTCAACGATGCCGAACTTGTCGTTGATGATCTTGGCCAGGGGCGCAAGGCAGTTGGTAGTGCAGGACGCGTTCGAGATCTAAGAGCGGGTAGGGATCTCAGCACCACCATCAGAGGTTCCAAAGACAGAGTGAGGGAGACGTACGACAGTGTACTTGGGGTCGTACGCGTCAAGGTTCACGCCGCAGACGAACATGGGTGCGTCCGACGACGGGGCGGAGATGATGACCTTCTTCGCGCCGCCCTTCAAGTGAGCACCAGCCTTGTCGGCGGTGGTGAACACACCCTAAGATCGTCAGGGTCAGTCTCAAGAGATGGTGAGCGAGGACGCACGGTGGCCTCGATGATGTACTCGGCGCCGGTGTCCTTCCAGGGGATGGCGCCCGGGTCCTTCTCGGTGTACACAGCGATGGGCTTGCCCTCGATCATGAGCTTGTCGTCCTTCATCTCGACGGTGCCCTTGAAGCGGCCGTGGACGGAGTCGAACTTGAACATGTAGACCATGTAGTCAAGGGGGATGAACGGGCTGTTCGTGGGAGCCATCGGTCAGTGAGAATATCTTGGAAGGGATAGGGACAGGGTTGCGCACTCGTTCACCGCGACGACCTCGATGTCGCCGTGAAGGAGCGCATTACGCATCACGATACGACCGATACGGCCTGTGCATACGTGTTAGAGCGGGGATCGGGGACGAGAATCAGGTCCACACACCGAAACTGTAGGAGGATCGCCCTCGAGATCAGACTCAATTCACCTCCGAGATCTCCAAACGAACGCACCCGTTGATACCGACTTTGATGGCCTACGCTCTCGTCAGATCTGAAAGCAGGTAGCTCTCGGGGCGTACGCACCATGTTGAAGTGAAGAGGATGGGTGTGGTGGATGAGAAAGAAGATGGCGGAAAGCGCGTCGGTTTTATACGCCCGATTATCAAGCACTCCGTGTCGGCCCGAGTCGCGTCTCTAACCATCGTTGACTCCTTGGCTGGCTCCTTCCGTCCTCCTGCTCCATTCCTTGCAGTTCTGCTTAGAGATCCCTTCTATGTCATCCGGGCAGGGTCTCCGTGGCACGTTGGTGATGAAAGAGCCCGCGGATCCCACGCGAAACACTTCCCTCGATCAACTTCTTGTCGGGATGCCCGATTAGATTATGCGGGATCGTAATTCGTGAATGCGAGGAGGTATGCAAACCGAAAGATAGATTCCAAGCAAGGAGTGTACGAGCTACAGGTGATGTGCTACAAAAATACAATGTGTGCAGATGCAATGTATGCGAAGAAAATTGGGATGAAACGATCGTCAAGTCATGGTCTTTGGTCTTCCGACGAGGCCATTCTAGCGGCCCGAGTCCGACCCGGTCTTGCCGGGAGCGTACCGCGGAAGGCTCTCGAGCGGACGCGTGAGAAGATACCTGAACTATAGTCAGCATGGCTGTGATATACCGAGACGAATGAGCTTGCTCACCCTCCCATGGCGGCCGCCTTCTCGCCCTGGCGACCAAAGCCGAAGCCGGCCTTGCTCTCCATGAAGTCCGTGTTGGTGTTCGCAGTGGTGCCGGTCGCGTTGGTGTTCGCACGGCTGAGGCCCGGGAAGCGCTTCTCGCGCATGAAACCGGCGGCGCGCTCGGCCGCATCGACGGGGTCGACGCGGTGACCTGCGATGTTGACGGACGGGAGCACGTCCTTGGCCCGCTCGCGCCAAGCGAAGATGCTGCGACGGTCCTTGACATGCTCGCGGAAGATCAATCCTAGAAGGATGTTGATACATCCCAGTGCGAAGAGGAACCACGAGGAGACGAGGGCAAAGGTGTCCACGTGGTGGGAGAGGACGGTGGCACCGAGGCTGCCGATGAAGGTCAGTCACAAGATGGATGTAAATGGATTGAAGGACATACAGAATCTGGGCAATACCGAGCGGTCCGAGACCAAAGTCGTTCCCGAGGATGGGGAAGTACGTCTTGAAGAACTTTGACGGCCAGCCGAGCTCGGACAGAAGAAGGACGATGACTTGGAAGATGATGAGGAGGCGGTTGAGGACCGACCAGAATGCGCCAGCCGGCTGGTGAGGCACAGTGCTTCCCGGAATGTAGTCGAGAGGCTCGTTGGCCATGATGGTTGAGTTCATGCCGCCGTCCGTGAGGTTGGCGTGGCCACCGTCGGCAACATAGTGGTTGACCGCCTTGATATCGAAGACAAGTGTGACGACGCTGCTAGCAAATACGAGGAGGAGGGAAATGATGCTGAGAGCACGGATGACGTTGAGGCCGAGAAACACATCTGTGGGCGAGGTGAGTCTCGTTCTGTGTAGACCACCGGGTGCACTCACATCCACGAGGGCTGATCATGATATTGGTTTAGATGAAGCGCGAGTGATAAAGCGGGATGAAAAATATGAGTCCTCGAGACCGGTCGAGGCACGCAATAGAAGGGTGAGCCTGCAAGAAAAGGCGAGGAGGGCAAGTGCAAGGCGCGTGCAACGCGGAGGAGCGAACGGAGACGAGGACGCGGTGGTGAGAGGGAAAGATGAAGTGAGGGCGGCCCAAGACCGACCGCCTCATTCTTGTATTGTGTCGGGGCTGGCGACGGCGCGGTACGCGCATGGGCCATTGTTGTGCGAGTCCGGACCAACAATGAGGACAATAGAGAAAGGAATCAATGTGGCTGTGCACTGCGACACAAGGCCGCCTTCACACGCGGGTCCTTCTTGCGACTTGTCTTTCTTCCGACCACATCATCGACGAATCCCTATGGACTCTCGCGGTTGTCAAAGTACAATAGATCTAGTATGACGTCTCAGCAGATGTATATTTGAATAGGCTGGGGTTTATCTTCCAACACAACGAGAATAAGCGCATGAGAAGGTAATATTTAGAACCAGCCTGAGATACCACGGGCCCAGATTGCCAGAGCTCCACGCTCCGCCCAAAGATAAACGATACCTTGAGTGTGCCCGGTAGGAACAACAGGGACGCCGGAAGCGTCGACGACGCTCAAGCCAACCGTGCCCTTGACTGAGAGATCAGGGTTGAGCACACCCCACTTTGCGCCCCACGGCGAGATGGAGGCGGTGCCGACAGCGTGCCAGACGCTACAAGAAACATAATTAGGCACCAGTCACCACCCCTCGACCATCCTGATCGACTCACGTTCCCCCATAGCTCGTGGCGTACTGCGCGAGGTACTCGTCGGAAGACCCGCCGAGTGCCTCGATCGGGGAGACTGTGAGATACTTGGAGAACGCGGTCGAGCTGAGGTAGCGGATGGCGGCCTTGAGCGCGTAGGTCATGATGTATTTGTCGAACGCGGTGCCGAGGAGGTTCGGGTTGATAAGCGGTGCCGCGAAGGCGTCGCTCGACGCCAGCGTGAGGTTGCCGCGGGACGTCGGCGAAATGACATTGGTTGCGACCGCTATGTACTTCTGACCGGGGGCCGCGGGCATACCAGGGAGGAGACCGTGCTGTTCTGTTGTATTACTCTCATGCATGCCTTCGCACAGTCACATCACTCACGGCAAAGATGAGCTCGTAGTGGGCTGAGGTGGGTCCAACGGTTGGGTCAGGAGTGACCTGGAAGATTGAGTCATTGCTGGGGAGGCGCTGCCAAGCGATCTGGCGGAAGCCAGGGTCACGGAGCACACCCTCGCGGGGGGTCTTCTGCCACAGCTGGAACTCGTGATCGAAGTTGGCCTCAAAGTCCTGGAGGCTGTCGGTCGCGTTCACTGGAAACTCGCTGGCGAGAAAGGCGTGGTCGGACATGTTCTGCCCGACGGACGGGTTGTTCACGATCGTCTTGATGCCCAGCTCGTCGAGCGCGGTAGAGTCGCCTATGCCGCTGAGCATGAGGAGCTGCGGAGTGTTAAAGGAGCCGGCAGCAAGAACGACCTCGTGGCGTGCAGTGACGTTGCGGCGGGCCGCTGAGTACCAGGCGAGGTCAGAACAGGTCCGCACTATGAAACGAAGCCGCCTCACCGTTCGGGCCAGAAGCAAACTCGACACCACGAAATATAGGGGTCTTGTCGCGGGTCAGACCCGTGTTGAGGATGCGGGTGACATGTGCGCCAGTGAGAACGTTGAGGTTCTTACGGCTGAGCACCGGTTGGAGGTAAGCCGTGTTGGAGTTGCTGCGGGCGCCGCCCTTGACGGTGGACTGGGTCCAGCCGACGCCGATCGGGTTACCGTTATTCATGTCGTGGTTGTACTTGAACTCAGCCTGCTCGCCCGCCTCTGTGAGTGTGTTGATCACGGGCGTGTCAAGCGAAATAGTGAGGGGTGGTAGGGAGACGCCGAGCGGTCCAACGGACGTATGAGCTAAGGGACTGTACTCGTTAGTCTACGCGGCTCGTCAGAGCGTGCGCCACAAAAGATCAGCAGGTCGCTCACAAGCGTGCGGTTGGTGATAGGCAGGTTCCAATCTTCGTTGAAAACGGCGTAGCTGTTCTTCACGACGTCCCACCGGAGGGTCGGGTCGCCCGCAATCCGGGCGTAGTTGTTCCAATCATCCTGGGAGCCGCGGTTGTATACGAGGTAGTCTGGTTGTGCCATCAGCGACACACGTGGAGCAAGCAATACAGGTATACCTACTGATGACGCTGCTACCGCCGAGGGCAAAGCCACGCGCATACGAGATGGAGCGGCCGCCGAGACCTGGCTGAGCAACAGTCGTGTAGTTCCTGAATGATCTCATCAGATATAAGGGAGCACGAAAGTAAGGGTGAGTATCTTACCAGTCTAAGGGAGTGCCGGGAGCAAGGGAGGTAGCAAGGAAGGGGATCTGAACGTCCACATTTTGTGACTGGCTGGGATTATGTGTCAGCACCTCTCAGCATCACCATGCGGCCAACAGCATACTCTTGCCCAGCTTCAAGGACGAGAACCGAGAACCACCCGCCCGCAGAGAGCCGGTTGGCAACGACGTTGCCCGCAGTGCCACCTAAAAAGTTCTGTAAGTGTTCCGTCGACTGATAAACGAAAGGCGAGACAATGTACCGCCGACGATAACGTAGTCGTAGGTGCTCGCGATCTGTGACGAATCAGTCAAGACTATGCCCGTCTTCTTTGCTTCGGCCGCGGGGGCAGGCGGGGGCCTTGAGGGAGGGGTCCCGGCGGGAGGCGAGGGCAGCGTCGCTGGTACGAGCGTGCCGAGGAAATAGGGGATAAGTGAGACGAGAGAAAGTGGTTGCATGCCGAATGAAGTGTGCAGATGCGGGCGGAAAAAGTTGAAGACAGTTGAGGACAGCAAATTACTCCAATGGAAAAGAGGGCCAGAGAATCGCAGCGGCGGTTGGTGGTCCTTTACGTGACACATGGGTCCTTATATGATACCCCAGCGTTAAGATGCGAGGTCAACGGGCCGCCCAAGCGGCTTTCCAGCTCTGACCGGAAGCTGTCGTGCAGGGCCGGACAGTATCTGATAGCCGAGATAGTCGATCCGCAAGACTCGGGATCTGGTTTTAGCACAAATGCGGAAAGGAAAGGCGGAACATGCAGGTGTTTTGATTACATTAATCAGTCGAAACTGTACTTCTGTGTGTATGCGTTGCGTGAGTACATTCCTGGCACCTGAGACGCTGATGTGCTGCGGCGAAAACCCCGAAGAAGTGCCGAACAATATAGGCGGCCATAACAAGCCAGTTGTGGTGCTCGTGTGCGTTCAAGCCGTTTCTGAGCGGAAGAGAGCTTGGTGGGAAGAAGGAAACCAGTACGCCGTGCACGTGTTTGTCGCGCCTGCGCGCTCTTGTGGCGTTCGCGCGCATTGTCCGCCTCCCATTGTGCCTCATCTCACTCACTCAATTGTGTGGCCGCTCATAAGGCCTTGGACCACCGAACATGCCGTCTCACCCTGCCCTCTCTCTTCTGCGCCAGGCTGCGCTCCCACCACCTTCGACTCTTAATTCGATTTAAACATGTGGTCGCTGGCTCGGCTCCTTGCTTTCTCTCTCGCAGCCCACACAGCCGTCGCGCAGAACATCTGGGGTGCTGTGCGTAAAGACATCATGCTTTCTATGAGAGGCAATACTCAAGCTCGATCCTAGTATACGACAACATGGGACAAGAAGCAGCTCTTCGAATACGAAGGCTTGACGAACCCAATCAACTTTACGAAAGACGCCCCTTCTGGTCAAGCTGCCATTACGGTCTCTGTACGTTCAGCTCTCCACTCACATATTTGAGTGACTGTTTACCAGTTTGAATAGGATACTAAGTACATACCTCCCCTCCTCCATCCTCGTGAATAGCAGCTAAACTGGTCTATAGGTCATACCAAACGATGGATGGGTTCGGTGCGTGCTCCTGCTCAAGCAACAGAGACGTCTGACTTACAGACCTTGTCAGGTGCCACACTGAGTATGTTCTCGCCTGGTACTATCGCCGCCCTCTCCTTACCCTTAGCTCAGCCGACACATCGGCTCTTGTCTTGACCAAACTCAAGGTACGTGTTCCAAACACTGCATCCAACTTGCCAAATCTGAACCATGAATGTAGTCTTCCAATGCAACGGCCTACTGGGAGCTCATGCATCAGCTCTTCAATGCTGCCATCTCAGACCACAACGCGGGACTCTCGTTCCTTCGAGTCTCACTGGGAGCATCGGACCTTTCTCCTTCTCGTACGCTTTTTTTCATCCCTCTATTTTCTCCTGCTTAAGCAGCCCTATCAGACTACAGCCTCAACGACGTTACGGACGATGTGGCTATGGAACACTTCTCGCTAGACAAGGCCGCCAACTCCATTCAAGTGCTCCAGGATGTCGTTAGCATTAACAAAAACATCCAGCTGTATCTTGTGCCGTGGTCGCCGGTTAGAATCGTTAGGGCACACGAGAGAATCCTTTCACTGACAGCCCTCCGCAGCCGGCCTGGATGAAGACCAACCTTAAGATTGGGGGTGGTACGATTCCTGACAAGCATTACACCACGTGTAAGTATAACTCTCAATGTGGTGACCTCGTCAACTCAAGCAATTACAGTCGCTACGTACCTGTACAAGTCCGTCCATCAGATTCAGTCCGCTGTTGGGGTCCAGCCCTATGCCGTCGCAATTCAGGTATGCTTTACCTCCATCCTGCCAACATGTGGAGTCTGAATCTCCTGCCAATAGAACGAGCCGCAGAACGCAGACCAGACTTACCCGACTTGCGAGATGTCCGTGGATGCAATGGGTGCAATCGCCACTCATCTACGGGCCCTCCTCAACCAAAGCGGCCTCAACGCGACGAAGATTATCGGCTACGAACACAACTGGGTAAGCTATCACTCTGACTGTCGAAGTCCGTACGTATCTCATCTTCACGTGCAGAACGACGCCTCCAGCTACCCCACGGAGCTCATGAGCAAGTATGGCAGCGCTCTTGACGGAGGTGAGCTACTCGTTCGACAAAAGTCGAAACGAGTCTGATGGGCACCCAGTCGGTTTCCACTGCTACGCGGGCTCGTACCAACAGCAGGCTCAATTTACCTCGGTTCACCCGGACAAGAACATTTACATGACCGGTTCGTGTTTTCGGCTCTCAGTATGAGGCCGTGGAACTCATATTCCCCAAAGAGTGCACAGGAATGATTGGGACCGACTTCTGGTCGGACATCAAGGTCCGCTGACTTGCGTATCTGCCGCGGTTTCCGCACTGATATCATATGCAGTGGAACATGGACAACCTGTTCATTGGCTCCGTCGAGTACGGAGCTCGCACGGCCCTCCTCTGGAACCTTGCTGCCGACGAGAAGGGCGGGCCACTCCTACCAGGCACCGACTCGTGCAAGCCAGGCGGATGCCGGCCCGTGGTGACTGTGACTGGTGGTGACTACAAGCTCAACCAAGAGTTCTTCGCTCTCGCACACTCGCAACGGGCGGTCCTGCCCATCGATGCGGATGGCCCGTCGGCCAAGCGTGCGCAAGTCACGGTCGGTGGCGGCAGTAGCTGGGCCCTTCGTGTTGGTGCATACGTGACCCGCCGTGCGAACGCCAGCGACTGGGGTGCGTTTTACTTCCACGGCTGCGGTAAGCAGTCAACTTATCATTCATCTTAGACCGCTACAGCCTAATCGTCATGAACTGTGGGTTCCCAGTAACGTCGATGTCGTTTAGATGACTGACGTTCCTTCCAGGGGATGACTCTTCGGACGGGAACTCCAAGTCAGAGTCTCTCAAGACGAGCATTTGTTCGTTTCCTCGCCGTTGTGATGACTTTCAGGTGCTGACAGTCATCCAGCATTCCGCGGACTGCATGTCACGTACAAGTTCCCTGTCGGGTACGTCTTCTTTACCTCGGCACCAGTAGCGTACAGTACTGATTCCCCCCTCAGTCTGACGACGCTATCTTGGTACGCTCCGCCGAACGGAAACGTTCGTCGTGAAGACGTCGAGATCTCGCACCAAGCCGTCAGCGTGCCTGTGCCGGAGGTCAACAGCAGTGTCCGGTCCACTAGGAAGCTCTCAGGCAATGTCAAGCGCCACCACACCGCCCGGAGCGGTCGCAGCCGACTCATACACAACAGCTAGATATTTCATTCTCTCTACCTTACGACCTTCGCTATACTTTCTCATCACGGTCACCGGGCACATTCGGTCACTTTCATTCTGATTCATGTACTTTTGCATTGTAGCATACCAGATATGTGTATTCATGCGACCCCTTTTTCTGTTGTTTTTGAGACAGTTATGGAGTGTGATGCTACGCTCGTAGCGTTTCTTTGCCTGCATCGTATTCACTCAGCGCGAGAGCCAGATCGCTGGCGGAAGACTTGGGCGGCACGACGTTCACTTCCACGTTGAGCACCTCTACGAGATGTGTCCGCGTTGTAGGGCCAATCGCTGCCACAGTCGCACCTAGAAGAGCGAAAGCCGATGACGATACCGAGGAAGAGGAAGGGAGGCGAAAGTGCTCTCGAATGAACGGAAGAACGTACGAAGCAGATGATGGGGCAAAGAAAACGATCCACCATCTTTCTACTCGGTATGTGAGTGGGAGAAGTGGCCGTGACACACCACACTCACCTTTCGTTCCAACATCTTCTCTCAGCGACCGTAGATCGTCCGCAAAAGTGGGAGAGCCACATGTCTCATAAACTTGCAGCGTCTCCAGCTGTATTCCGGCTCTTCCGAGAGCCTCTGGTATCACGTCTGAGTTCTTGTCCCCGACTAAGTATAGCATGTTCTTCTGGGCACCCGCGACATCGTCCACGATGAACTGCGCAAGCCGTTCACTCGTACCCGTATCTGCCGCACCTCTCACATCAGACGGGACAGGAATGTGGGGTTGATCTGGATATACAGCTGTAAGCGCATTGGCTGTCGCCGCTCCGACCACGTAGAACGGAAGCCTATGCCACGCATCTAAGACCCCTAAGTCCGCTCGTGAATCTACCACAGCCCTGTGCCAGGCATCTACGCTGCGCGCACTCGTTATAATCACGGCATGAACCGAGGGCGAAGTGCTTAGGCGATGTCGTAAGTCGTCCTGGTGGACGAGAGTGGTCGTCAACGGAGAGATAGTGTATGGACGGTATCCTAGACTGGACAGCTCGCGATGATAATAATCAGGATCTGATGGTGCTCGAAGCAGCAGGACAGGTACGGCCATGAATCTCGTGATGGTGTGGACGAGGGGGAGCAAGGCAAAGGACGAGTGGCGCCGAGTCCACCGCTCTCGCGCTTACACTCATGCCCAACATAGACCAGACTGCCCATGTTATCGTCCCGCGCAACTCACCATATAACAAGAATGGAAGTATTACGACCTACTTGCTGGCCATGAATAGGTGAGTGATCGTCCGCTTACATCTATTGGCGCACAAACCTCGGTGTGTCATGTGCCAGTCAACACTGGTCTTACTTCCGGCTCCACAAGCACTGGCTCTGCATCTCACCTTCAGGGTTCCATATCTGAGGTACTTTGACTGTTACTTCATTCAGATCAAACTCCAACGTGCACATGCTTGCCCAATGTAGCATCTTGCCATTCTTCACGTCCACTAGCATGTAGCCCCATTACCTCTGTAGCCTTACGATCTCCCGTGCGTATATCTGGAATTGCGCTCCACAACATGATAAAATGTGTTTTTGCCTCCATCCGGAGTGAAGCACAACTGAGATTGGTGAAACATAGGAAACACAGCACCTAGAGATTGTAGCAAAGAGATGCGCCTCATTCAAAACAAAATGATGCATGCCTTGTTTTGGTGTAAGCATCTGATGCGAATGGTACGAGTGGCTCTCGTTTTGAGCAGAAGGATCGGCAGTATACTTGATGAAGGTTGTTCCCGACCGAGAGATCATGGCTTGATCCTTGACTAAATCACCCGACAGAGCCAGATTGAACCATCAGAAATGCGGAGTCGATTGCGTGAGCTACAAGTACACTTGAGAGAATGCGAAGACCACGATAACAGTACAGCCGAGACAGATGCAGTGACCGAAACCTCTAAGACCCAAAGAACACAGCGACCCAGGAACCCAAACTCCAGAAATCTAACAGACGAGACGCGAAACACGAAACACAAGAAGTTGGAGACTAAAACTTGACTGTGGCAGACTTGGCTCACAGATCGCTGTCCGAGGACGAAGACTGGACAAGCGTCGTATTGCTTGTGTCCAACGTCGCATCGAGGCTGTCGAGCGATGGGATTGACTCGAGGCAGCGCAGCGAAGGGCAGACAAGGCCCGACGCCGTCACAACAGGAACCGCCGCATGGATGACAGCCAAGTTGTGGAAGAGGTTCGTGGCCTTGCACGGCCGAGCGGCCAGATAGTCGACGTACTCGACCGTGCCGAAGCGAGGTGACGGCACGAGATCGGAGAAGTCGTGGGCCAAGACGATCTTGGGGAGCG